>CATIXN010000235.1:0-26369 GCA_949711725.1 Leptidea reali | reverse complement strand
TCACTCCATAGCTGATTGTATTGCTCCATACTTGGTTGTCATATTTAACTTATGTGTTGACAATGGTGTGTTTCCTGATTTGATAAAACAGAGTAAAGTCATTCCATTATTCAAAGCCGGTAGTTCTTCTGACCCCACAAATTTTAGATCTATTCTACTGACGCTAAGTAAAATATTTGAAAAGCTTATTTTACAACAATTGCTAAGTCATTTTTATGGTAACAATTTAATGAGCACTAAACAATTTGGTTTTCAAGGGGTCGCTCAACAACAGATGCTGGTGTTGAGCTTATTCAGCAAATTTTTGAAGCCTGGGATAATTGTCAGGATGCCGTTGGTATTTTCTGTGATTTATCCAAGGCATTTGACTGTGTTCATCATGAAATCTTAATCAGGAAACTACATCATTATGGTATTAAGGGAGAAGCACTTGGCCTTCTGAAGTCTTATTTGGGCAACAGGTTTCAGATGGTTGAAGTGAACAGTAAGAGGTCAGCTGGATATCCCATTACCATGGGCGTTCCACAGGGTTCGATTCTTGGGCCATTCCTATTCCTTGTATATATAAATGATTTACCATACTTTGTACGAAATAAACATGAGATAGTATTGTTTGCAGATGATACTTCTTTACTTTTTAAACTACATAGACAGCATACTGCTTTTGATGACGTGAACAATGCTATCTCCAAAGTAGTGGAATGGTCCACTACGAATAATCTCCTTCTTAATGAAAAAAAACCAAATGTATTAAATTTTCCCTGCCTAATGTTAGACAGGTTGACACAAATATTGTAGTAAAAGACGATGAGTTGAAACCTGTAGATACAACCATATTTTTAGGTATTACCTTAGATACCAAACTTCAGTCGGGTCCTCATATTATGAATTTGGCGAAAAAGCTTAGTTCTGCAGCATACGCAGTTAAAAAAATTCGGCAACTTACGGATGAAAATACCGCGAGGTTGGTCTACTTCAGCTATTTTCATAGTCTGATGAGATACGGTATTTTACTTTGGGGACATGCTGCCGATGTTAACACCATTTTCACACTGCAGAAGCGAGCTATTCGTGCCATCTATAAATTAGGACCAAGAGTGTCACTAAGGGAAAAATTTAAGGAAATAAAAGTTTTGACTTTGACATCGCAATACATATATGAAAACCTTGTTTATGTAAAAAAAATACAAATTCGTTTAAAAAAATTAGTGACACTCATAATGTCAATACTAGAAATAGGGATAGGCTTGCTGTTCATGTAAGTCGACTCCAAAAAGTCACAACTTCATTCAGAGGTCTGTGTATACGTTTTTATAATAAGGTCCCTATTGACATTCAGAACTTACCTTTAAATGAATATAAATCAGTGCTAAAGAGAAAGTTGTATACAAAAGGGTACTATAAAATATCTGAATATCTGGATCTAAAGAACCCTTGGGACTGAGCTGCTGGGCGGTTACATGTCTGTCTTAGTTTGATATATGTTATTATAGTTATATAATTTAAATATTAATATTGTTTCTGTTTTTTAATCAATTTTAATAATCATTATCATGAGTTATGTAATTTGAAACAAAATCGTAAGTAGAGGCATTTAGTAAGTATTGCATAATATGTAGATGAACTTGAATTGTTTTGTTATTCGGTAGATTTCTCGTGGCAGGTATCGTCATGCTCGCTTAAATGCCTCTGCTTGTGGCGGCGACGTGGGGCGGGTCGTTCCCTTCCCTAAAATATGGTCGAAGGAGGCGATGGCTGGTCCATGCGTCATGCTCGTGAACGGGTGCTACTCGTGGGGGCTGGATGATCTTGTTACCGGAAGGTCTGCTTGATGTGTTTTTTTATTATTATTATTTCCTTTAAAGTTAAAGTTATTATATATTTTATTTTATTCTATTTATCTACGGTATGTGTGGATTGATGCATCTACTATACTCAATAACTCTTGTGTTTATAAGTATTAATTTACTTTTTTTTCTTTTTTTGACTTACTCATGTAAGCCTTTCAGTTTTTGACTTTTGAGTATTTTTGTTGCTTCACTTTACATATATTGTAATTGAAAAGATTTGTAAAACAACTAAAATGTAAATCTTGACTTAAAAGAGTGGCAATGAGTTTCTTGCTACTTCTTCTCATTAGCTTCCCTTTACGAAGTAGCGGTAAATTCAATAAGAAACAATATTTATATTTTTTTTGACATTCATGTGTCATTTTTGTGACCTACATGATTAAAGTGTTTTTGAATTTGAATTTGATGATCACTTAACACCAGGTGACCCGTACGCTCGTTTGTCCTCCTATTCCATAAAAAAAAAACAGCATCAGTCGTAGACCTGCCGCGAGCGAATTGAACACATACTTACCTACGTTCAACTTTAAGAATAGAAGAAGTGTAAAGTGCAAACATAACTTTTTGATGCTTATTCTACAAGGTAATATATCGTAAATTTTTAATGCGTTTTACCACTCCACCTTCTCCTCAGTGGTGGCAAATGATAAAATGTATCTCCTTTGGAATTCATAAGTGTCTAGTCTTTGACTTAAGCGTATATAGTGATATGGATTTGATTTGATACTGATTATTAGAGTAAGTAATTGTCTTAGTTGGCTGAATAATATCTCCAAATAAAAAACAGGCGCTTGGTAGGTATATGGCTTACATTATAAGAACTCTAAAACAAATTAATATTAAAACACAAATTCTTAAAGAATTGACAGCACATAATACAATTTTTATTAGCCTCGACTATGTTGAACAAATAACAGATGAAATGATCGAATAAAGGATGAGACTGTCAATCTGTCTGATAAGATTATTTCACTACAATAGCCGGAAATGGGTAAAGGGATTACTGTTCACTGCAGTGTTATTCAATTCCAGTGTCTCATTATTGAACAAATTTACTCTTTATTTTATATTATATACTATTGTGTACTTTTATATAAGCTTTTTGATATCTACTTATACTGTATCTATAGCCTAATTATCGGTGTCTAAAAATAAAGTAAAAAATTAAATTTTTGATGAGAATAACCAAACCTACGCTTTTGGTGGCTCTCTGATAATGACCAAATAAGTCAGATTATAATTTCAATATTATAGGCAGATGAAATATCACAGCATCAGATATACCATCAGCTCGTTACGAAGGTAATAAAGCTTGTAGCATCATGCGATACAATATCAATGCAGTGTTACTTATTATAAAATACTATTTTGTAATTCTTGTATATGACTTAAAAGGGTGATAGAATTTTTATAATAAATCTTACATTAAGGATTGGTCTCCGCTACGCTTCAACAAGATACCGCACTACGTAAGAACAATAGCTTTTTTATTACAGAAACTATTAGATGCTTGTGTGCGTGGCATTTTAACACTCAATGGTTTCTTACAAATATTGTAACAAACGTTTCGTGTTATTTTACATTGAAATTAATAAAACACAAAATACTAACTGATGATATATGATCCCAGTGTCTTTCTTTTATTTCTTGTATTAGTATTATTTTCGCAAAGTTTTACTACGCAACCTGGCATTTTAGTTTAATCATTAGCAAAGTTTAACAGAACATGTGGCATGTCAACGTCACACATTGTTCTAATCTAAGTAAAAAATTAATAAATTTTATATTTATCAAAACCGATTACTAGAATATCATAAACTAGCATATTTTATTAAGATTTGACTGGAAATTTTCGGGATAACTTTAAAGGAGCTAATTCTTACAATATTAGTGAAGTGAATGTTTCTGCAGGAATTTGTACTGACGCGTATTGGAAGAATTAGGTAAGTTTGTCAAGACATCAAACAGATAATAGCTTATCATAGTAAGTACTTACTCTTTTAGTATTATTGAATTAAATACACGTCAGAAGTGAAACTTTCTTAGATGTACAGATTTCTAAATATAATATATTTTATATTTACTTAATCAACGTATTATGTAAACTGTTCATCACTTTTCATCCTGACAACTATTCTCACATTATTATCATAACATTTATAAACTGATTCTGCCTTATGAGGCTGATGGTTACTCAAATAAGAATCGGATAATTTTGATTATCAAATTATTCAAATCCCTATCAAATGTCTAATGTGTGACAATAAATAATGTGCAATAATAAAAAACATTAAAATTATGTAGACTGCATTGTAAAACTTATTTATGCTAAAATGCGCCTCAAACCAAAGGAACAATTAAAAAAACCTTTTTTAAAAGTTGAAGATGTTTTTTTAATGAAAATAAGGGACGAGTAGTTGATACGCCCTGCCCATTACAATGCAGTGCCGCTTAGGATTCTTGAAAACCCCCAAAAATTCAGAACGGCACTACAGCTGCACTCGTCTCGTTGAGACATAAGATGTTAAAATCTCATTTGCCCAGTAATTTCACTAGCTACGGCGCCCTTCAGACCGAAAGACAGTAATGCTTGCACATTACTGCTTCACGGCAGAAATAGGCGCCGTTGTGGTACAACTAATCTAGCCGGCATCCTGTGCAAAGGAGCCTCCCACTGGCGAGCATTCTCTTTTCAATTAGTTTTATTATTAATCGACAGAACAAAAATCTGCGAATTATTTACAATATACAAAATAATTGAAATAAATTGTTTTAGGAACTATCTTCAATTTTATTAACTAGCTAATTAGCTAACGACTTTTTGAGTGTATGTATTTCTTACTTTATTATAAAACTTATTATTTATGTGTTTGTAACGTTTATTCTTAATTAAATTTTTTATTTGAGTGGAAAAGAGTCATTGAGAGTGGACAGAAACAGGTATGAAGTTGGTTCTCATCCATATTAATTCAAATATTGATACAACGTAGTTGGATGGACCTTAGTACTCAATAGCTTTTTTGAGGTTTAAGTACTTAGGTCATTTAAATACCCACGTTTTAACTTCGAGTTCTGTCTGTCAAGATATATCTCGGGAACGCGTGGAGGTATCGAGTTGAAATTGAAGATCAAACTACTACGTAAACTTAAAAAAGATACCGCTAAAAAGATATACGTTCAAATATACGTTGCCGCAGATACGTATGCATGTATTTCAACATTCTCAAAGGAATCAAAATTTATAGGGTGTAGCTGCTGCCCGCGACGTCATCCGCGTACATGCTGTAATGCAGTCCCGATTTCTTATTATTTATTCATGCAAAATAAGAATCTATTTAGTCGCTTTTTCGTTTAGCCCGTACATACAGATATACTTTCCTTAAAATACCTATTTGGATTCCACCTTGTTTGCAAAGCGTGTTTTCCTTAAAAAAAATTATAATGTACAGTTTTTTATATTTACGATTTTATTATTTGTGTAGAATACTCGTTCAGGATAATTTAGATAGTTGAATAAAAATACTATATAAATAATACTTTTATTATTTTATTTATTCTTTAGTAATAATAAAATATCTATTTTCCTCATAATAGATCGTACACACAAAAAAACACTAATACGGTAGATATATTGAAACTGTAACATTTCAACAGCTGGTATTTGATAGGAGCTGATGTCTGAAGTAGGTTTACATAAGTTTGCTTGTTTCGGTTAAAACTCAGGTGGAAATGACGTCCATCACACACAAATGTTTTACCGGCAATGTTGACAAATTTTACTAATAATTTAGTAGCATAAGTTTACTAAGTATATAACACTATATATTACATTTATTATTAAAACAAAAAAAATCTTATAACTATATTTACAATACTTTTTTTTTTATGGAATAGGAGGACAAACGAGTGTACGGGTCACCTGTTGTTAAGTGATCACGGCCGCCCACAATCTCTTGCAACACCAGAGGAATCACAGGAGCGTTGCCGGCCTTTAAGGAAGGTGTACGCGTTTTTTTTGAAGGTACCCATGTCGTATCGTCCCTGAAACACCGCACAAGGAAGCTCATTCCACAGCTTTGTATTACGTGCAAGAAAGCTCCTTGAAAACCGCACTGTGGAGGACCGCCACACATCCAGATGGTGAGGATGATATCCTAACTTGTGGCGTGTCGTGCGAAGGTAGAATTCGGCGGCAGGAATCAGGTTAAACAGCTTTTCGGAACACTCCCCGTGATAAATGCGGTAGAAGACACACAATGAAGCGACGTCTCTACGCAACGCCAAGTGATCCAGCCGTTCACAGAGCACTGGGTCCCCGACAATTCGAGCTGCTCTGCATTGCACGAGGTCAAATGTATCGAGCTGATACTGGGGTGCGCCAGACCAGAGATGACAGCAATACATCATGTGTGTCCGGACCTGCGCTTTGTAGAGCGCTAGTATGTGGGCCGGCTTGAAGTATTGCCGTGCTCTTTTAATGAGGCCCAGTTTCTTTGAAGCCAATTTGGCTTTGCCTTCCAGATGACCACGAAATTGGCAATCGCTCGAGATTTCGAGACCCAGTATTCCGATACTAGGCGAGGCTTTGAGGGAAGTGTTGTCGAAGAGCGGTGATACGACAAATGGGGTTTTTTTTGTGGTAAACGCGCAAACTTGAGTCTTCTGGGGGTTTGATTGGAGAAGGTTCAATTATCCCCATTCCACGACCTTCTCAAGAGAGGACTCGATAGAAGACACAAGTTTCTCCCGGCACTGGTCGACGATTTCCCGAGAGAGACCTGCATGGCCCGTGTATATGGCATCACCAGTGCTGTCGTCTGCATAGCAATGAATGTTGGGGGTGTCCAACATATCATTGATATGCAGAAGAAACAGCGTGGGAGACAGCACACAGCCTTGGGGCTTTCCAGAATTTAGCAAGGCTGATCCATTGACCGAAATAGCTTATATAACTATAACACTACAGTTTTTTAGCTTTCCCACGGGAACTCGTTAATTTACCAGGGTTAAAAGTATCCTAGACCAGCAATTTTGGTATCTACATGCCAAATTTCATTAAATTATGTGCATAAGTTATTGTGCACTAAGCTATGTAAGTTACTTTAGTTTTGTGACTATCTCACAGGAAATTTTTAATTTTTTGGGTTGAAAAGTATTTAAGACGTGAACTGGTATTATAAGGTATTAAATGCCGAATTTTATTAAATTATGTGCATAACTTGTTGTGTACTACGCTGTATAAGTAAGTATGGGTTTTCCACTGTAAGTTGTGGGGTACTAACCTATATAAGTTATTTTATTTCTTTATATATCCTACGGGGATTCGTTAACTTTCCGGGATAAAAAGTATTTAAAGTGTTGATCGGCAAAATAAGGTATCAACATGGTAAATTTAACTAAATTAGGTGCATAAGTCGTTGTGTACTAAGCTGTATAAGTAAGTTTTAATCTAACCCACGGGAACTCTTTAGCTTTCCGGTATATAAAGTATCTAAGATGTTGACCGGCACTATAAGGTATAAAAACGCCAAATATTTATTAAGTTATGTGCACAAGTTGTTGTGTACTACGCCATATAAGTAAGTAAGTATAGGTTTTTAACTGTCCCACGGGAACTTTTAAATTATCCGGGGTACAGTATCTGAGATGTTGACTGGAAATCCGTAGGTCACACTAAAAGTTTGGCAAAACTTAAAAAAACAACATGTTATAAACAAAAAAATATTTTTTAAAGCTTTTCAAAATATTCTCCTTTACATTTTAAACATTTTTTCATGCGATTTTTTAAAACAGGAGAACCACAGATTGAAGGCATGTTTTCCACTTGCACGTACACAAAAATGACAATTCATATTGCATAAAAAATTTAACGATTCAAAACTATTACAATTATTTTTCATCACATCAATCATTTATTATCTCTCAGAAAAATCAACTTTCAACCATAATTTCAGAACACCAATGAACAACAGCAAAGGGTCAGCACTGTGTAATAATTTTAAAATGTGCATTGTGCATGAACCTCTAAAATGCATATGAAGTTCTGGTACATGTTACTAGGATGACACATGATTTCAACCGCTATGAAAGACATTAACCACAGATTAGGGATGGATACTACGTACATTACTATCACCCGTAGATAGAAGATGGACATTAGCGGCCGTTTTCAATAACCGATCTATCCTTAGTTTAACTTACTAGAGGTAGACAAATCTATCCGTTTACGCTTACTAACATTTCAATAACCTATCGACTGGACTATAACTAATAATATAACGATGTTGGACATAAGTTTGGATAGATAAGATCTTGTCATTAAACGGTATAACAATCTATCCGTAACTAGAGACACGTTATTGAAAACGGCCGTAGATGGACAATAGTCTGTGACGTGTGATGTGTTTCCATGTCCAGAACGAAAGTTCTGGACGATTTGTAAAACGTAATAGACAACAACGTCCCATATTTTAATAATATCTAAATTCACCATGGCAACCATTGTTTGTTGGGAGCCCATGTACTGCGTCCAAACAAAAAATCGCATATACAAAAGCAAATATTGTAATGTATCTCACTTAGTCTCAATTACAATCTAATTTATTGTTCTTCTTCTATCTACCTTATGACCGCTACCATATTTATGTTCTCCTGGTGTCTAATAATACTTCGTACGAATGACATCAGGATATATTAAGGTACATACATAAGACCATAGAATAATAACGCTCAGAATGATAGTTTCATTCAAAGTTCCTGTCAATATAGAAGGAACATTATAATTAATGTGTGCGTGAGCGTCACATACTTACATTCGCCAACACGCACATAGACAGCAAAATAATGTTGCAAGTGAATAGACATTTCCCTAAATCAGTAAATTGTAAGAAATACGAGATTATATGTAATAAGAAAGAAGAAATAAAATATAAATTAAGAATTTAATAAAAACATCACGTATTCAATTATTGTTGCAACAATTTTTGAAGTGTAAGTAAAGTAGTTCCTTAGAATCGTTGTTATTTGAAACTCGATGAATTAAAAAAGCGCGGCGATAGAGGTGCCGTTCCCAGCTATATCCGAGGTTTTCTACGGTGCAGAGATGGAATATGGAATAATTTTTGAAATCCAAGATGGCTGCCGTGCAAAATTATGATTGCAACAATATGGCTATCGTATCCGATGTTGTCGAGGGTGCTGAAAACGAATTTGGGATCATTTTTGAAATCCAAGATGGCCGCCATGCAAAATTATGATTCTAACAATATGGCTATCGTATCCGAGGTTGTCCAGGGTGCAGAGAACGAATTTGGGATCATTTTTGAAGTCCAAGATGGCCGCCGTCCAAAATTATAATTTGAACAATATGGATATCGTATTCGAGGTTCACGAGGGTGCAGAGAACGAATTTGGGATCATTTATTAAATCCAACTATGATTACCTGGTACCAAAACACTGTATAAAATTGTCTTACGAATTTTCGATCAGGTCACGTGTCGTGACGCGAGTTCAACATTTTATACCCATTCCAAGAAAAGTGCTCAACGCCGCTAAATAAGTTTACACTTCCAAAACTGATGCAGCCTCGCGTTTATCAAAACAACAGGACAAGCAGAAATGCAAAGAATTATCGCGTTCCTGTTTCTATAAAAGTTTGAAATCAAGAAGATTTTTAAAATCACTAGTGACCAAAAAATAACACAATAGAATAAAGTATTGCATAAATGTGCATGAAAATGCTCAGAACGTGTTAAAATAATGACAAGTCACAAAACTCATTTGTAGTGATAACATTTCCGTAAGTGGAGCGTATGTTACAAAGCTGACTAACTGTTCCACTAAAACACAATGAAACTAGGCAGACTGCCAAGAGTCTACAATGCACAGGTGTCATAATAAAATGGACGATCATAGTAATGAACTACGGCGTGGACGAAACAAAGAACTTATGCAGAGATGTTAAGAATATATCCGTGTCCGTTTTGATGGAATTGTTTTTAAACAAAGCTGTAATAATGGAAATGAAAAGGCATTTATTTTCTCAAATTTGATTCCTTTAGAATTATTTTCGATGTCATTTCTAATATACTAGATACTACCACCGCTTCAGAAACAAATGGCGCTATGAGAAAGAAGAAGCGACGCAAGAAACTCTAACAGCATTGTTTTTTTGCGGTCTTTTTAATAAAATTTAAAATATTGTACTGTCATTGCAATTGCTATAAAATAATCATAATCTATTCCCAGTCGATCACTTTGATATTCAGCTGTGGAGTAGTAGGATTTACGACACAGACATTTTTTATTAAAACATTTAAATTTATTTATTAATAATGCCTCAACAGTGGCTGGGACTTTATTATAAAAGTGTATACATTTACCCTTAAAGCTATTATGTATCTTATGAAGCCTACTAGAATTAGATACAAGCAATCCCTTATTTCTAGTGTTTTAGTGAGTTCTTAATTACTGCGAACTTCTTCACCCTGACAATTATTATCCTGACTCTTTAGAAAATTTAATTACATATTGTATATCATATACTCTAAATCTATACAAATAAATGGACAACCGCTTTTTCCTTCGGTTATACAACGAAAACAACTGAACCGGTCAGAATATTACTAGTCAACGTCGGTTTCAATAAAATAATAATAAAAATGTTACTTTTTCGCAAACACCTAATGTAAAAACACATTTACAATAACACGCGTTTTAATCCTAAGGTATTTTATTTGAATGTGTAACTCTCTCGTTTATCAAAGAAAATACTATGTTCAACTAGTAATTTCACTACCGTGCCTATCCTTGACAACGAAACTTTCCCTGTGAAAATGCAATAGTCGCAGATTGTTGCCTTTGTAAATAAATCGGGGTTCGTGTATAGGTTAAAATAAAATACACAGAAGTAGTGGGTTAAGTTTTGCATAATATGTTAATTTTATAGGCAAACAAGTTTTGTAGACGTCTGCTCAAATCTCATACAAACAAACTTTTTCCATGCGCTAACATAATGCCCTATTTTACTAACTCACTCTGGCATACCCAGTTACTTCTACCATACAATTTTACTCTACCAGGTTCACTGTCATATTTTCATAGAGAACAGTTTTTGGTGATTGGTCTAATTGGCAAAATATATTACGTTATAGTCAAAGTTTTGGTCAATGAAATTAAGAAGATGCTAATGCAATCTTAAACTGAGTTCCGCCATTATCCTACACTCTTTGGTCACCCCATGTAGGTTTTATTACTCGTAAGCAGGTCAGCGTTACTGACCACCTGGCAGATGCAATATATCTACTTTCCGAGAGCAGCTCGGAATACATAAACGTCTCATAAAATTAAATTATCCGAAAATTTATAGCGAAAGCACCTCAAATACGCTAGCTTTAAAGGGAATTTTGCTGCAACATTAATGAAGCAAATCATGTTTTATTAACGATCGACTATTGTTTGTTTTGGTCCCAATAGATTACGGTTTTCAAGCGTGAAAAGATTTATTATAAGGATTTATTATAATAAAACACTTTTCGGATATTTTGAGATCGTTAGCAAAATTACAAACTGTTAATGACTTGCGTTTTTCATTGTATATTTTTATTTTTGGCATTGTGAAGGAGAATAATACTACTCGCATAATATATTATCTTCGTCTTCTTCTGCTTTCCCTGAATCTCATTATTTAGGGTCGGGTCTCCTTACCTTCCCGCGCCAAGTTGAACGATCTTGGGTTGTCGGTTGTGGCAATTAGGCTTTCTTGAGGTCTCGTTTTATGTTAGACCACCAGGTCGATGGCGGGCGCGCTCTACCTCCTTTCTGTTCCGGTTGGTTTAGAGCAATTTGCACTACGTGGGTTTTCCCTCGTCTTTTGATATGTACATACCAACCAAGGTGGTTTTCGGTTTTTTTGTCACAATTGGTGTAACCTTGAAACTACCACGTATGTATTAATTACGAATTTGGTCCATCTTCATTTCGTTGGTATGTATCTTTTGTTCGTGCTTCTTCTTTGTAGTCCAGCACTCAGACCCATTTAATAGTGCAGGACGGACTGCCGTTTGCCGCACACCAGTGAGTGACCTCTATTTTTGCCACGCAACGTTTATTCTGTGGGTCACATCAACTTTAACATTAGCATCAGGTGTGAGCACGGAAACTAGGTATTTAAATTTCTCTACGGTGGGAACAGGTATTAACCTTATTTAGATGGACTTAGAAGTATCGTTTCCACTAAAAGGGCATGTAGTGAAACTTTGTAAAAATAAAATTAATATTAATAAATACATTTAAAGATATTTTATTATATTTTATTATAACTATTAATGCAGTCATTAAGTATATATATGTATATCTGTGCTTCAATCGTAATACTGTCAATTCTTCTGTGTGTGGATTTTAAACTAAAAGTCGTTTAAAATCCTCAAACCGGCTAAAGGCATTTCATGTATTATGGGTTTGCTCCTGCTAACCTTCAGGCCTTAGTTTTCTAGTGCGTGCGTCCACTTATTTAAGAGTCTTGCGGTGTCAGCAGATAAAATTATATTATAATTATATCGTCCGCGTATAGCACAGTCCATGACAGTGGAGTCGGTATACTTATGGTAAGATAGTCTATGATCAAACTGAATAGAAGGGGGCTGAGCTCGGACCCTTCATGCACGCCTACTTTGACCTCGAATGCTTCACTAATGCCCGCTAAGGTACGGACTCTTGTGCGGACATTGGTGTACATATCTTGTAAAAGTTCTACATAATATTCTGGTGCGTTTTGGACACGTAGAGCCTGCCACACCAGTTTACGGGGCACTCGATCGAAAGCTGTTACGAGGTCACTAAATGTAGATATTTTCAATTCACTCTATACTTTTTCAGCAAGATGCTGATTGTCTGTATACAGTCAATGGTTGACGTGGATGCTGTAAAGCCTAACTGGTTTGGAGATATTTCTGTGATACTGATAAGACGTTTATTGATAACTTTTATCCATATTTTCAAAGAATGTGAAGTTAATTTTATGCCCTATAGTTTTCACACTGCACATATTTCATTTGACTGTGCATATCATGTGAGGGGAGGAATTTGTTGGCTGTATGTGTTTTACGGCTGGTTGCCACCTGACTGTCGCTTACAGTGCCTAGAGTTACATACGAAGATAAAGAAAAATATTTGAGTCCTAGTTTCAAGTTATTATTGAATCGTTTTCAATTTATTAAAGTTAAAAAGTTAGTCGAAATTAAGCACACAAGCAGAGCAAACCTATTTGGCCATTATAGGACATAGACGTCTGTGATGACGACTCATTCTTATAAAGATGGGATGATAAAGGCAAATGATATCATTAAGAGGGTCGAAGCGTTTCTGGAAATAATTTTCTTTTCATTGCCTGAAGGTGCCTGCTATTATAAGTATTATTCACCGTTTATATTTTACTTAGCTAATGAGCTGCGTATTGTGTTTTATCAATTGTTAGCTTTTGTCCTCTGCCCTTATTATTTAAAGTAATTTGTTTTATTTGTGGCTGGACCCGTGCACGTGTTTTACATTTGATTTTTTAAAAAATTTACCAAAATTATCTTTCCTTGAAATACTTATTTTTTATGAAGGATAACAATATGAATACGTTGGATAGGAAGGCAGCGCAGGAGCGATCGTCGTGGAAATCTTGGAGGGAGGCCTTTGTCCAGGATAAATCAATTTGTACTGGATAGATTAATCAAATATTTTTATTTTTTTAAGTCTATTACACAAGCGTTATTAGAAAGTAAATAAACTGTTATAAAAACACCTTCTTGGATGATCTCAAATGTTTTAGATATATTGATGTAACAAAGGTATCAGATATTTTATAGCTATTTATTTTCATAGTATAACTTCAAATAAGCAGAACATATTTTGTGAAAGATTTGCACTACTGAGTTCTTTTCCTCGAATTCTTTTTCTATCACAGAGGAGGACAAACTGATGTAAAGTGATCACCGTCGCCTACATTCTCCTGCAGCACCAGAAGAAAAACAAGGCCATTGGCCACATATAAATGAACAAATAACTAACGTACGGATATTATAATCTGTAACAAACATAAATTGAACAGTTTTTGGTGATTAATGCTGAACCAGTAGAAATGTTTTAGACAAGAAATTACAGCAATAGCAATAAATTGGAGGAGTGCTGGATCTTATTTTATGTTCTTATGTCATTGATATACAATGTCTTTTGTAGGTATAGAACGTCATTGGTCCTAACATGTTTATCTCTCTGTCTATCAAAAATAATGAAAAACATTTTATTTCGTAAGTAAATTGCATTACACTTAAAATATATTACTTTTTCATTCAGCTCATTTGAAAGGCAGATTTCCTTAGAGAAGATCGAGTAAGAAAGTCTAAGGTTGCTCTTTTCAAAACAGTATTATTATATTATATATTGGAATGGATATAAGTGGGATGTCTTGCAGAATACTACCGATCGATCTGCATCGCAGATGGTTGATTCTGTCTACATTGTAAACATTCCATAAATCTCTTCACTGGTGGCTCCAAGTAGCTGTTGTGCATGCAGCGGCCGTATCCCGGTAAACCGTGTCGATCCACGGGCTAAATCCAGTGAAGGGGACTGAGTTTCACAAACTTAGTTTAATGGGCTGATTCCCCCATAAATTGCATAAAGTCTGCAGTGGCTCGGAAGGCGGACACCGACAGTATGGCTTCAAACCCGGCGACCGTGGCGCTGCAGCAGGGCACCTGTGACATGCCTGATAGGGCGTATGTCGGGATCCAAGAGATATGCGGCCAGTCACTGCATCTTCTAGTGCTAATCAGTCGTAGCAGTCTTCCGCCCCACTGGTAACCCCTGGCTCATTACTGGACGGAGAGTGCAAGTCCTGCGGCGATGAGGACTAGTGGTGGGCACTGAGCAGGTGAGTTTGGTCCCTAGCTAGATCTTTGTACGTACGGCGGTTGGGTGGTGATGGTCGTATTGGAACTCACTAGAGGCGAGAGAACTGGTACGGCAGCTCATCCGACGACAAAGCAGCCCTATTTAGGGATCGCACTGCTTTCCTCAATACGGGGAGGAGCCTAGAAAAGGTGGCCTAAACAAAGCTCGCCTCGATGCAACCCAGGCGGCTAACCGCGGTCACCTGGTCACCAATTAAAAGCGGTCGAAAGAAACGTAATAATAAATTAAATGCATTCTTTAATTTAGCTCCGTGGAACGTAAGAACGTTACTGGACAATGAAAACAACCTCTATCCTCAGAGGAAAACTGCACTAATAGCGCGTGAATTGTCCCGCTATAACATCGACATCAGCGAGGCACATTTAGCGGATAGCGGTGAGCTCTGTGAGGAATTGGGTGGATATACGTAATACTAGGAGGGTAAACCTGCAAGTGAACGTGCCGCAAATGGTGTTGGATTTGCGATCCGAAACAACATCGCTAGATCGCTAGTGGAGCCTCCAAAAGGGATCAATGACAGGCTCATGACACTACGACTCCACATGGCTCCCAGGAAATACCTACATCTTGTAAGCGTGTATGCACCTACTATGACAACACCTGATGAGGACAAACTTCAATTTTATGAGAATCTACGTGTTGTTTTGCTGGGGATTCCAGATTGTGACAAGTTGATTGTGCTGGGTGACTTTAATGCGCGTGTTGGCACAGAATATACTGCCTGGAAGAACGTACTGGGGAGACATGGAGTAGATAAGTGCAACACCAACGGTGTTGCTCTCCTGACGTTATCTCCGAATTCAACCTCAGCATAACAAACACTTTCTTCAGGCTACCCGATCAATACAAGGCATCTTGGATGCATCCACGCTCTAGGCACTGGCATCTTCTTGATTACATCATTGTACGCAGGCGAGACCTGAGAGATGTATTAATTACAAGAGCAATGTGTGGTGCCCAAGGCTGGACTGACCATCGTCCTATTAGATCCAGGATGAGGCTTTACTACAAGCCTCTGCGTAGAGCAGAACACAGGATTCCAGCTCGACTTGTTTGTTCGCGTTTGCGTGATGAGGGACTGCGTCGTGAGCGAGATGCGGAATTTGAGGCAGCAATGCCCAGCACTGATGACAATAGTTAGTTGACACTAGCCAAATAGCAACATTGGTTTATGCCATCTTTGTAGTCAAGCAACTTCAAGAAAAAAGTTTTGAACAACAGCGCGACCTCTATTTATGTTTTGTGGACCTGGAAAAACTCGCTGTCTACAGGGCCATAATCTTACCATTGTTGCTCTATGCCTCGGAGACCTGGTGTCTATACAAGGGAGATATCAGACGCCTTGATACCTTCCACATGAAGTGT
Source organism: Leptidea reali (assembly GCA_949711725.1). Classification (NCBI taxonomy): domain Eukaryota; kingdom Metazoa; phylum Arthropoda; class Insecta; order Lepidoptera; family Pieridae; genus Leptidea; species Leptidea reali. Next base: position 10,193 of record CATIXN010000235.1, on the reverse strand, counting down.
CTTCGGGTGAGATGGCAGGATCGTGTGCCAAACTCGGAGGTTCTACGTCGAGCTAAGCTCGCTGGAATGGAGTGTATGCTAATGAAAGGCCAACTACGCTGGTGTGGACACCTTGTATGCATGGAGTCTTATAGATTACCAAAAAAGGTATTTTACTCTGAGCTTAGCTCAGGTAAACGAAAGCCTGGAGGACAGTTTCTGCGTTACAGGGATGTCTTAAAATGCCACTTGACTGCAATTGACATGTCTAGTGAGTCATGGGAGGAGCTTGCAACGCAAAGGTCTGATTGGCGAACTGCTGTCAACACGGGTATAGAAAACTTTGAGCGTCTTGAAGACCTTGACGCCAAACACCTGATCCGACAAACTCGACCCAAGCCCTCCTACAACTATACTCGCAATTCAGGTGGGTTTCTTTACTGCGCTTCTTGCAATAGGACCTTCAAAACAAAATTTGGTTTTGCGAGTCATGCTCGCGCTCATGCAAGAGCCCAGGCGAAGACGAGCTAAGGGTGTCGCCGTCGACGGATACGTCTGGGAGGACATCATCATCACAAGTTCTTATTTTCAATTAAATTTACAAATAATTTTAATAACAACATATGCAAAGTGATGCAAAAAAAATACTCACTCGTCAATTACTAAATGCCAAACGTGGACCTTTACAGAAAAAGTCAAACAATCAAAGAGCAATGGAAAGAAGTTTATTAAAAATTAGGAAGATAAACAAAGTAAAATGCGACAGGATAAGTCAGTAAAGCAAGATCATCGATGCACTCACACATGTACTGGCACTGAAATGGAAATGCGCGTGACATATATTGCACGGTATACCAACAGGAGGTGGACTACTGAAATTACACACATTATAGGAAATCAGCAGGAAAACAATTAAAAGGCAAAAAAGGATGTAAATACTAAGTAGTTAATAAGAGGCGGGACTGCCTAAGTAAGAATTGAAATTTAATTTTGTATGTAACGTGCAGTGAGATTTGACATTTGAGTTTAAAATAGTAATTACAATATAGCGACGAAGTATAATCCGGCTAAGTTTGAAAACAAATAGTTAATAGAACGTAATTAATTTTGGCTATCTACGTTTTTTACAAGATTATAACAGTCATCTGTCAATCTATTTGTATTTGTGAAACATGTGTTAGGACGCATCTATATTTATATTTTGTATCTCTTTCCTATATTGTTCAGTTCTTGTGATGTGTTTGTTATGTTTCCTTGTAATAATAAATAAATCTAATAAACACTGCACGTTTCATACAACCGAGTCAATCTCTTTTTTCTTAGAAAGTTTTGCTAGACTGACAAGAACTGGGAAAAACAAAATTATAATGTTAATGATGAAATTACTCCGAATTTCTTAATTAATTTATATTTTGACATGAATTTTTTTTTGGGTGAAGCGAAGCGCTCCAGTCACCAGTTTGTACTACTGATATCCTTTCTTGGCGTGCATCATACATCATACTTAAACATTTTATTGAGGATAAAACCTTTAGTTGCGAATGCAACGGGCAACTACTTGTATTTTTTAAATCTCAACTTCAGTGGAAACATTGCTGTGACACTCTTATGTGACGTATCACGTGTGTGCTTTACGTCGCTGCACCCCAGCTGTCACACTTCGTCACGGCCTGTCAGGAACACAGTGGCTCGGATCAGTTGCTCTCCAAACGGCAAGCAAACTCGAATTACTCAATTTACCTTTTTCTTTGAACTTTTCGCTGGCGTGATTTTCATTGTTATTCACCATTTTTCGCTTTCTATAATTGATTCATCAAATAAGAAATCGCTGGTTGCCATCATTTATTAAAATATTTTGGAATGTACGCGAAGTATGTACAGAAGCATAGATTTCTACACTTCTGTAATATAATGTTACCAATCCTACTATTTTTGAAATTTTTCTGTCGCTCTGTTTGTATGTCCTACAAAAGATCTTGATAAAATTTGGGTGTTGTTAGAATAATAATAATAATAACATTATTTCTCACCAACAACCAAAATTGCAATACAGCGAAAACTTATACATACTTATTATAGGGGATACATAAGTTTTGGTCGTGGGTCGCTGGTGCCTGTGGTAGGTAGTAAAATACCTGTATTACTATGGTCACCAGGATTCCACTTTTACACAGTGACTAAAAAGCTTGAAATTCCAAAGGATAGAGGTAAATGTGTGTGTGTGTATGCATGAGGGGGAGAGTGTATATGTGTGTGTGTGAGAGAGAGAGAGGGTGTATGTGCAAACATGCGTATGGTAGGGTGTTCTCGGTTTATAGGTGTGCTAAGTATCCAAGACCTCCAGAAGTCTCTCTGTGTGACGGTAGTCTTACAAAAGGAGACATTCGTGTGCAGTTGATCGACATTTGTACATAGGTACTGGCTATGTAGTAAGACGTAAAAGGCTAAAAACATACAAAAAATCTCTTTATATTATGATGATGATGAATAAGTGCATTAATTATGCAGTGTAAATGTTGTTAATTAATACGTAAAAATCCTAATCCGAAGATGACTAGTGAGTTATCAAGAAAATAGAAATTGTCAGGGAACAATAATTAACATACAATTACAATAGTGGCTTAGGTATGAAAACTGTTTAATTAAAATGTAAATTCGATGATATTGAACTGATATAGTACATTTGACTTCTTGTATAGTAAAATTTTAGTGGTTAAAAGGTTCAAAAACTAGTTGAAATAAGGAATTCGTCATTTTCGGAGATAAAACCATGGTATTTTTGCACTTGATAAGAAGTGGGAGGCTCCAGCACAGGATGCCGGCTAGACTATGGGTACCACAACGGCGCCTATTTCTGCCGTGAAGCAGTAATGTCTAAACATCACTGTGTTTCGGTTTGAAGGGCGCCGTGTCTAGTAAAATTACTGGGCAAATGAGACTTAAGCCGCGTTTCCACTAGGCAACATTTGGCGCGCGTCGTGTTGCACAACATGTTGCCCAACATGTTGAAAGTCAGCGCGCAACTTTTGTTGAACAACATTGTCTGTCTACGCATCGTCAGTCGTCGACAACATGTCGACAGAGGAACTAGTGTTGATTTCAGCGGCAGTGGTTATAAATTTATCAAAAAATGCATCAATAACAAAAAAACCACATTGGTGGGTTAGAAAATACCTACAAAATAAAGAAAATGTATTCAATGCTCTTCGTGTGGTTGATAGATCTTTTACGAATTTTACCCGAATGAGTAAAATAGACTTCGAGATACTGTTACAAAAAATTGAACCCATAATATCGAAACAAGATACAAAATTTCGAAATGCAACTAGTGCTACTCTCAGATTGGCTGTTACACTTCGACATTTGGCAACCGGAGATTCCTATACTTCACTGTCCTACACCTTCAAAATATCAAGACAATTAATCAGTAGAATTGTACCAGAAGTTTGCAGAGCACTGATTCACAGTTTAAAAGATTATGTAAGGGTACCTACATGTAAAATAAAAGATTAGATAGGTTAAATATTAAGCTTTATTCAAATAATCAACGTCTGTTAATGATTTAGAAACCCTTAATTGTGGATTAATCCTGTAAATCTGATATGATATTACGTAATTCAAAATTAACGTCTTCATCATTAATTTCAACACTGTCCTGGTTTGTGGTGCCATCATTACTTGTTGATGTGCCGGGTGTGTTTTGCCGTCCTGTACTATAGCCATACGTATTATACTCCTGTCGATACTTTCCAATACGAGCATCAGTCAATATCTTATTTATAAATTGTTTGGCTATTAGAGTAGAATATTCGTCATTTATATTTCGAAGTTCTGATGCCACATACTTCCCATAAACATCAAATTCATCTGTCATTTCATATTTCTCCTCCAATTTTTTTTTACATTCTTCAGCTTACAAGCTTCATCAATTTTTTCGTCATGACTCCGCTTTTTTGCTACTTTTTTCCCAGTTTGCGGAATTGTTTCGGTCACGGTATCGGTTTGATCAGCTCGCGCTTCTTCATTTTGATGTTGCGTTGAGCTATGGTCTTCCACCTAAAAAAATAATTATTTATTTAACTCATGCATGAAACATTTCAGATTCCATCAAATGAAGAGGAATGGAAGGATGTCGCAAGAAAATTTAACATGTTGTGGAATTTTCCCCACTGTGTCGGTGCTATAGATGGTAAACATGTGCTTATTATAGCGCCACCAAATTCTGGCAGTGAATATTATAATTACAAGGAACAGTTTAGTATAGTCGTTTTAGCTATTGTTGATGCACAATATAATTTTCTTTATTCAAATGTCGGTGCTAAAGGTAAATCATCTGACGGAAGACTATTTCGTGAAACAGCATTCTATAAGAAAATGACTGACAAGGCACTATCGTTGCCACCAGTGGAAACTTTAGAACCAACTAATGTGCAATTACCCTATGTACTCGTTGGAGATAGTGCATTCGCGTTGTCTGAAAATTTAATGAGACCTTACCCTGGAACTTACGAAAAAGGTAACATAAAACGAATTTTTAACTACAGACTCTCGCGAGCACGAATAATAGTAGAAAATGTTTTTGGAGTGATGTCTGTTGTTTTTCGTATAGTTCGGAGCCCAATTGAACTTAAATCTGATAATGCTGAGCTTGTTACTACGACTTGTGTATATTTGCATAATTTTTTGAGTCGAAATAAGCGTTCCAGAGCCTTGAATACTCCACCAGGAATTATGACAGAGAAGATTCTGAATTTAATGTAATGAACGGTTCTTGGCGTAATGAAGTAACAGGAAATAATCTACATCCTTTAGAAGATGTCAATGAAAATTTAGACACGTCTCTGGTACCATCCATCCAAAAAAACTTTTTAATATTATTAGCCTTAGCTAATTAAAAAGCTAATTAAGCTAATTAAAAAATTACAGAATATGTCTACTAGGATCTTAATCCTAGTAGACATATTCTGTAATTTTCACATTTGCCGCGTTGGCTCTATCGGTGTACCTTTGCCATTCCTTGAAGTAATAATAAAACTACTCACCAGATAAGTATCATCATTATCAACCGGAAGATATCCATTGCCGGACAAAGACCTCCTCCAAAAATCTCCACGATGATCGGTCTTGCGCTGCACTCATCCACTGTATTCCGGTGATCCTGACCAGATCGACTACCAACACTGCGTCGTCCGGTACGTGATCGCTATTCGAGGAATTTACTGCCCCAACCGCCATCTGTCCGTCAAACAATGTGCCCGCCCATTGCCACTTCAATTTGCAATGATTTGGGCTAAGTCGGTGACTTTAGTTCTCCTACGGATCTCCTGATTTCTGATTCGATCTCACAGGGAAAATCTGAGCATGGTCATCTGCATTGCCCTCTGACCGAAAATGAGCTTTCTCATCAGGCCCATAGTTAGCAACCACGTCTGCGTATCGTATGTCATCAGTGGCAACACACCTTCCTCTTCAGACAATGCAGTATTTGGGACGAGAAGATTTAACGTGGCTTCCCGAACGCTGCCCATCCGAGTTTGATTTGACGATTAAGCTTTTTCGTGCGATTGTTATGTGCGACATAGAGATTTGACATGATCTTCGTCTTGTCCATGTTCATTTTAAGACTTCTCCTCCTGACTCCTTGGGAAGCTGTATTGAGGCCATCGATCATATGGCTTAAGTCTTCGATGGTCTCAGCCATGATAACGGTATCGTCTGCGAATCGAAGGTGAGTGATGTATTCATCGTTTATATTGATGCCCAGTCAATTCCAGCCCGGAAGCTTAAACACATCTTCCAATGCAGCGGTGACCAGCTTCGGCAGATACAGATAAATATGTATAGGTACAACATTTTCCAGCATTTCGTTGGCTTTTGTCGATTGTTGATATCGTTCAATGGTTTTATGATTCCAACTTTAAACATTTTTTTCCATAGTCTGTATGAACAATTACTTTTTTCTTGAAATACAGTGTATGTTAAACTATAATTTAAATCTCATTGAGACCAACATTATATACTTTTAAATTGGGTCTTTCCTGAAAGTAAATACTCTCGCAGATGTCAGCGATTGTTTTTTTTTGCGCAGTTCGATTTTTAATTGCATCCGACATCGTATCACTGGGTTCGTGTTGCAACCTTGATATGTTGAATTAACAAATGAGTCTTGGGAAATACAGCTATTTGTGTAACTAGGTGGTACCCGCTTTGCCAATTACTTACCGATGTAACACATACATTTACATATTAGTTTGAATAATATACTTAGTTGCTATAAGAAACATTTCTTACCAACAGATATATTCATCCATACTAAAAACTCTTTTAAAAAGCAAATTATTTTAAGTATATTGTATCGAGGAGTTCAGAACTTAAAACGTTCGCACATACACACAAAATCTTTATCTTTGTAAGTTAATTTTTTTGATTTTGTTTTAATCATAGTGTAATTAGAGCTTTTAATGTTGTACCATGGTGTACCTGTTGTATTAGTGTGTACCTGTTATTGGCGGCCGACTGCCAATTTTTCGCTGCCAAAATCGCAATTTTTTTTTGTAAATAATTTAATTTTTGTGTGCTTTTGGTTCAATAATAAAAAAAATATCTCTAATCGTCAATCGGCAGCGATCGTAAGTTTCTTTATAGAGACGGCTAAATGGACAACCAAAGAATCCTTCAAATACCCATGTTTAAGATTTTTTATTTAAGACGTTTTTTAGAAATAAAAGAGAAAAAAGGAACACCCCTAAGAGAAGTTCTTAGGTGCCAACTTGCGTCACATACAAGATGTGGGACCAAGACTCATATGTGACATTATGTCTAGGTCTGATGATTCTGTCCTTAAAAGTGCCACTGTTTGATAGCATAGAAAAATACTCATCAATAGCTATCATCAAACTTTTCAGAACTTATTTTTAAAATCTTAACCCTGAACAGAATCGTCCATTTAGACCCCACAAAAATAAAAAAGCGTTATATCGAAACGTGTGTACAGGAGGAAGCTGCTTTGCGCCGGATGCCGGCTAGATTATCGGTACAACAACGGCGCTTATTTCTGCCGTGAAGCAGTAATGTGTAAGCATTACTGTGTTTCGGTCTGAAGGGTGCCGTAGCTAGTGAAATTACTGGGCAAATAAGACTTGACAACTTATTTGTCAAGGTGACGAGCGCTCAGAATTTTTGGGTTTTTCAATAATCCTGAGCGCAACGCATACGCATTGTAACGGGCAGGGCGTAACAATTACAATCAGCTGAACGTCCTGCCCGTCTCGTCCCTTATTTTCATAAAAAAACATTACAGTTTTGCGCGCCCATGTAATCTCAGTTTGTTGGAATTAGCGGAGCTTCATTTACAAAATGATTTTGATACTTTTAGGAAAAATGGAGTGGAATCATATAGAACATGATATCAACAAACTTCTTTTACATTAAAATAACCCATACCTTTTGTATGATTTACAACCTTATGACGAAGAAAACATGAGCGACATTGAAAATCAAGCAACATGAAACCCCCTTTCATTGAACTGAATGATCGATATGAGGTATCGAATTAGAAAGTGGTGAAATAGTAGATTGTTAACCGTGGGTCGAAAGAATCAATTCCCGGGCTATAGTCCGAGTAGGAATTTATTCCTTTACCCGTGTTAAACACTCTATTATTCATTTCGAATATGAGAAAAATAAAACTAGTTGTTTATATATATAGTACAGATTAGTACCCCGCCAATAAATATCGACTTTTTAAATTTTAAATATGGAACTCACCGCGTTATTGTTGCGGCTTATTCCGCTCATAGAAGTTTGCGCTCAGTTCACACTGGCTGTTAAGAAAGTCACATGGTCGCAGAATTTTTTTTTAACTGGTTTTTTTACATAAAACTCTTCACAGCTGACAGCAGTACTTTTTTTAAAATTCATTCCGGCCCTTAGGTGGGAAGTAATTTTTATGAGTTTTTCCCCCTCAATGGAGGGATGCAGCATTTTCCACCCAATAATAAAAGCAAAACAATATTACTTTCTGAGTATGAGAAATGAAAAATTTTTTTCTGTTTACTGTAGTACTTAGTTATCATTTGCACATTCAAAAGTCACAATACTTTATGGAAGGCATTTAATAGTGGAAAACTTATGAAACGTAATAACTTCATAAAATTTTATAGATAGTACAACAAGTTATTATTTCAATTTCAATCGTTTTGAAGAAAACAATTGAAAATTGCCTATTGCCAGCTTTTTAATGAACCGCAAAATAATATTCAGAATGTAAATGAAATTTAACTCAAATTTGATGAAGAAAAAGAGCAAGATTTAATATAAAAAGTAATGTAAAAATGTTTTAAAGATGACCAAACTCAATTGCAAATGTATGACAGATTCTACATTTTTACACGCTTTTTATTAGCTTCACCTGTATGTATGTTTGTTTGTAACCGACTTATTTGGGAGCGATTTTGACCCACTGTAAACGGCCAAATTGTTATGTAGCAAGTACCTTGCGTAAAATGCACAAGTCTGATAAATGTATTTAACGATTTTAGAATAGACCGTAATTTTTTTTTGTTTTTAATTAACCTCACAAAGAATTTTTAAATTTGCAAACTAGGCAATAAAGTAATTAAAAAGATTTATTTAATTTTAATATGAATAATTACACCTGATTTATACTATAAAAGTAAAGTTATATTAATGCCCCCATAACTCATTTTGATTATTACATGAATATAAAACCCATCATAAATAATTTTTAATATTTGGGAAATTAAATGGCAGCATGAGTACTAGTAAAAATATAAAATTGTGTGTTGATAAATAAAAAAAGCTTTATTTATTATCATGATTTCCCAAACCATCGCGGCGATGACGCGGCTCTTAAATGGCACCCTGCACTCGGGGCACGTTCCAAATATCTGGAAGGAAGGCCTCGTCATTATGATCCCAAAGCCGGGAAAAGAAACCGCACTGGCATAAGGCTACCGACCCATCACTTTTCAGGCGGCTAAGTCGAGTTATTAAGTCTTTTGTGGGGCGATGTATATGTACAACACGATCCCAGAAAATGTTCAAAACAAAAGTAAAGGTTACCATAACATAAATGACTTTCTTAACGATACCACAGATTGGGAATGGAGTGACTGCCCCCGGGCTATTAAATAATAAGATTAATTGTACAATATTAGCTTGTAAATATATTTTTACGATAAAAAAAAAGCCTGCTGAGTTTGTTGCGCCCATTCTTCTACGGTCTGAGGCATTCGTTTTGGAATGGCGAGTAGTTTTTCACTTTCAATAGGTGACTTCACATCCTATTTTGAATAAAAATATTTGAATTTGACCCAGTCGAAGATTTTTTTATATATTGGTAATCAACAGATGAAATGATTGATGGACGATGATGATGAATCAATAGCGTTACAGTAATTATATAAACAATATTATAAAACTTAATTCTTAAGGCTATTATAGATTACTCATATTGTTAATATTATTTTACAATAGTTTAAGAACAAGCTGTATTACAGAATAACAGCTGCCTCGTGAGTCGTGTGTTTCTTATTCTCTGTGTGTTTGTTTTTGTGTGGGTGTGAATGCGTATGTATGTATTTAGTTGATAATAATATGTATATATTTTAAACAAATAAGTAAGGCACTGCTTTAGACTGGTGTAATTTCACGCTTCAATTTATCTTTTTCTAACAAGAAGATATCTAGAATATCATAGTTATTATTGTAATTATTTTTAATCCTACATATAGTCAAGTTTTTATAAGTGTTCGTTTTAGTACGTGGTGGAACCAGGAGTTTCGTATGACGTTTTTCTATATTGTGGTACAATACACGATAGGGCACTCAATAATTCTGAACAGTTTTAATTGCCTGACAATAGAGCATGTAGAAACATTACACCTTGTTGGTTTCGGCGTAGTTTCAGTGGGTTTATATTAAACAATCTACATGCTTCATCATATAACGTCGGGGTCACCATACCCCATACCGGCTCAACATGTATGAGCACGTCGCGAAGACCATCGCGTCAACAAACGCCGTGATAGCCTTACTTCGTCCAGTGCTCTCCTCAAGCCTCCCTCTGAGGGTGAAGGTCTTGGTGAACAAGACCCATCTACGCAGCCGACTCATGTACGCCGCGCATGCATGGTGTGTGCTCGCGACCCAAACTAATCGGAAAAGGCTACAAACCATTCAGAACACGATCT
>CATIXN010000234.1:4736-26380 GCA_949711725.1 Leptidea reali | reverse complement strand
AAAACCAATCGATTTGTATGCATTAAGTTGTATACATATAAATGTTTCGTTAGCTGCAGTAAAATAATTTTTACAAAAATTTTGCTAACAGTAGGTAAGACTGATATAGGTCTATAATTATTAGGAACAGTTACACTGCCAGATTTAAAAAGTGGACTAATTTTGCTATATTTAAGTAAATCAGGAAAAACTCCCTCATCAATACAGCTGTTATAGATGAAGGCCAACTCAGGAGCAATAATTTAAATTAATTATTTAACAATATGAACTGAGTCACCCCACAAGTCACTGGCTCTTTTGACTTAAGTAAGTTTAATATTGGAGTTACCTCGCACAGGTCTGGTAGTGCGCGTGCGACTGGTTCCGTCCGTGGTAGTGCGCCCGCGCCAGCAGCGAGTAGGCGGCTCGCGGCGGCGGCGTCTGGAAGCGCGCCACGTCCACGTTGTACGTCACCGACATCTGGAGCACGGCCAGCCCCGCGCCGCGAGCTGTCACCTTCACCGTGCCCCACGCCGAAGGGATCTGTCATCATCATATATTTTTTTTTAAATTAAGGGATGAGACGAGCAGGATTTTCAGCTGATAGTAATTGACACGCTCTACCCATTACAATGCAATGCCGCTTAGGATTCTTGAAAAACCCAAAAATTCTGAGCGGCACTACACTTGCGCTCGTCACATTGAGACATAAGATGATATGATTTGCCCGGTAATTTCAATAGCTCTCAATACACTTCTGAAACCACAGACAGACACTTATCTGATGCGCAAATCGAGGAGGATGTCCAGTAACAGACATATAAATAGATGACCAACAATACTCAGCTGCTAAGATTTTCTCTAGATGCGCGTTTAGCGCACAGAACGTGCAACGCGAGACGAAAAGCGACAATAATGCCGAATTTATCCATTTTGCGATGTAAAAATCGAACAATAGTTCACCGGTGAGTACAATTTACTTAGTTTAATTAATAAAAATGAATATTAAAACGTATGTAATTATGTACAATACTACTAAATCATGTTGTTGCTTCTGGACATTTAAATAAAAATATTTCATAGAACTTCACCATTATCATCAGCCGGAAGAACTTAATGTTACAATATACAGTGCAGTGATACATTGCTGACCAATAACCAATTTTGGCTTTTAGCGGGAAGCAATGTGATTGGTTAATTTTGACCGCGTCATAGACGCCACGCCCATATCCCTCACAAAAAATGGTTGACGTGGATTTCATAGTTAATAGTTTGTATTGTCGGTCCAAACTCTTTGAATGTCTTTATCCAGTAAATTACTTTCAAAATGTATTCCTTTCACAAACATTAAACACTTAACGGTCGAAGTCAGCTCGTTCACATACAACTAGAGATACTCACGTCCACACTCTGCATGATCCCGAGCTCATCGTTACGAACGTGTAGCGTCTTCGTGCTGCCGTCGAGTGCGACCGCGTCCACGGTCACAGTCAGCGCGCTCACGTCTCTCAATCGCTTCCTGTTCGTGTACTCGATGAGGGACCGGAGCGCTATGTATGTGTCCTGTCAACAAGAATAAATGCCTCGTTAAGTGATTATTGGTTGTTTTTATGAAATACTAGCCGTACCTGCCCGCTTCGCTGGGCTAATTTTAAAAGGAAATAAATTTAAACAATAAAAAATATAGTAGCCATAAACCATCTAGGATAAATTTCGAATCGAATGGTGGTGGTTTCATGTGGACACAATCAGTGGATAAGGCATGAAAGAGCCTCAAACAAAGACCATTTTCATTATATATATATGTCGGAGAATTAGAATATAAAAGTAATATGGCCTGTATGATTATATTCTACTCTGTGTATTGTGTCTGAACTGATGACGAACGTCATCTGTCAAAGTGTATTTGAAGTTGTCATTGTGTACGTCAATGTCTGTGACACGATTGAAGTTAGTTATTATTGTCCATCAGTAGAGCGCTCATTGAGAAGTCGCATTCGTCATCAACCTAGAGCCCGCGCCGGTTGTGCGCACTGATCGACTTAAAACAACATGGAGGATACCAACACCGTGACGCCCGATTTTAAATCCAAATAAATCTCCGATATATATATATAGAGATTAGGATAAACCTTCGTACAGGCCACACTATAATTAAGTGATCACCACCGCCCATGCTATCTTGCAACACCAGTACACCCGAGTGTTGCCGGCCTTTAAGGGGTACGCTTTTTTAGAAAGTGTAACACATCTCGAAATACGCCAAATTTGTATACAAGTCCAAAGTAGAAATGTCGTACATTAAGTACTTTAATGTTTCGGTAGGAATTAGGTCAAACAACTCTTCGTAACATTTTTCAAGGAAAATGCAGCAGAAGTATGTATTTTAATGTATTGCAAATAAAATTGTGACTTAGATTTTTGTATTAGTAGTAGCGTATATCACAGCATGTACCTGCGTCGAAGCCCAGCCGCCATCACGGAGTCTCTGTGCGTTCAGCCACATCACAATCGCCTCGTTGTTGTCCTGAAATCAACATTATATCAATCATATTATACAAATCATATTTTTTACTTCAGTACATATCGATCTAGTTGAAAGTTTTGATATCTCTGGGCGAATAATCGATTTAGCAATCTCTCACCTTTGGGAAAACGTGATTTACCAAGTATACACACTACCACTCAGATCACCCAGGTCGGTAATTAATAAAATAGTAACCCAACGTTAGAATAAAAAATAGTAATGATTTTCAAAATATTGATTATTCATTTTACAATGAGAGCAAGCCTTATTCATACATTATGAGTGACCTTATTAACTTTGTGATTGATAACACTGTATTTTCATTCCTAGTTTTAAAAGACCAACTGTCAAGTAACTTGCCAGTTCTCCTCAAAATACGCTGCATATCGGTGGTAGTATTACAAATGTAATCGATGTATCAATTGTTTTAATGAACCTACTTAAATATAAACATAATATTTGATTTTGACATAAAGAAGCCCCCACTGGCCTAGAACACTATTATGTGTCATGTATATATGGGCGCAAATCGCCACCTACCGTCAATTGTTTGCAACTATTGATATTTATATTTTAGTTTATCGTTAAACTGAATATATTATTATAGATATATCTGAAATATATAAGATTTAAATACAAATAGCTATTTGTAAACATAAAACTGTTATTTAATATATTATTAAATGTTAATAGACACTGTTTTGACTGTTTGAATTGTTTGAAGATGTTTCATGTTTCATTTATTGTTAAAATACTTAATTGAATGTGAAAATGTTAAAATTAAAAATAGTATTAGAATTAAAATCGTTATTCTGTATCAAACTTTATAATTTTATGCATTAAGTCTTTCTTAATTGTATTTCGAAACTTGCTTGCAGCGCCATCTTCTTACTTCGTAATGTTTGTTCAAATTAAATGAACAAACTATTATATAAATCATTTGAAGTTATATAAATTCACTAATACATTTATTGAGCTGTATTTAGGAATTATTTTACAATACCTACTTGTATTTGTGTTTTATAAGAAGTTGTATCTACTCTGTTTCATCTATTAAGCTATAAAAGCGGTTGTTTTATGTAAAGACGGTTCATATCTATACTAGCAGTTGTGCTTCAGTAAACTGAGAAATACTTAGTGTTGTATTTCTTCATGATGGACCCTGATCAAGGAAACCCTGGCGTAACGCCGACATATACCTGGTGGTCCATGCAAGCCAGCAGCGCGTACGCAGTGGTGGCAATGTTGTTAGAATCATACACGTAGGGCAGCCGCGGTAGCAGGAACGGCTTCTGATTCTCCATCTTGTACGGGGGCGGAGGCACTGCCTCCTTACCCCAGTATACCAGCCCACCTGCACAATGGATATATATTAAAAAAATACTCCCACAGGGCTAAGTCCAAAATACAGAGCCTCTATCATACAAGCTCTCCTATTCTTATAATTTTAACAGGAAAATGCGTATGAGTTGACGCCGTTTAATGCGATACAAAATATGTGTCATGTAATGTGTGTGGCGCTGTATCCTCCACCCAGTATCAGCTCCATCCATTCGAATACATACAATTAGGAGCGGTTTGAATCAGTTACGATCGTATAATCATCTCCGATAGGCTTGATTCTTTGCCATTGCGTGCAGATGTGGGGTCTCTATACATCTTTTACCGCATTTATCAGAGTGAATATTAAAGAATTATTCAGGATAAGCAGCCAAATTTCACGACCGGAATCCACGCAAGAATGTGAAATTTCACCCGCACCACTTTGATATCTGGAGTTGAACAACCACGCGTGACACAAGAAACTTTTTCCCTAGCACGTTGTGGTATTATCTGAAACTGAAGTATTCCCGAACCGAAGCTACTAAGAGCATATTCCCACTTCAAAGGCCGGCTACAATTAGCTTCAACAGAGTAGTGTGGATGTCAATGGGCTGTCTGTTGTTTTTCACTTTCCATCAGGTGGAAGACTTGCCCGTTTACTATTTAAAAATATTGAGAATAAATGATGTGGATTTTGAAAATAAGGAATACTGCTCATCTGTATTTCTGGATATTAAACAGGTATTTGACCGAGTTTAACATAAGGGCTTGCTATATTAGATTAAAATAGAGGACTTCCTAATGAGGAAATTACTCTGATCGCCAATAATCTCAGAGCACATCTGTTCATAGTCTCTCGACTGATTGCATGATAAAACTATCTAAAAAAATGATGTGGATAATAATGAAGGTACCTTCAGAGCGTTGGCGACGCTTTAGCAGGCGGTAGGCGTGCTCAGCACTAGGTGCCTTAGCGCAGGTGAGCGCGTAGGCGACCACGGCTAACGCGTAAGGCTCCGCCCACTCGCTCAGCAGCCGCAGGTGCCGTTCCAACCAGGCCACGCCCAGTTGCTGTGCCGTAGACACGCGCGCACTCAGACCCTACCGGAATAACACATTTGACGTCATACGCATTCCGATCAGATTTTAAAAGAGCAATTGTTAAATATCTCGCCGATTCTCTTCAACATTCACTTTACATGTACATACACTTTACTTTAAGCGATGGTAATGTAATTTTTCGATAGGTAAAGGCACTATACCTACTTGAATACAAATATATTTGACGTTGACTTTAATTAAAATTAAACTACACCGGCTTTATGGGTTCTCCCTCTGGCATAGGTCTTCTCCACCTCCCTCCATCTAATATCTCTCACAGTCATTCAGCAGAGCTTCCCGCTTGCAGCAACTATGTTATCTCGCAATCGTTTAAATTGCGTGACTGTTTCTTTTTCGATCTCTTGGCTGGCAGACTTATTTTATTTGTCCAAACCAGGAACCGCTTCCACTCCAATGTTTTTAATTTTTATGCTACAACTGTTAATTAGAGTGTTTCTTGGTCCAGAGTTTAGCGAAGGAACAGCTCCTCGGGATGCCGCATGTAGAAGCACAACAAGTGTTGAATTAGTTTCAGCCGAGTTTTACGTTACCGACTAAACCGTCCGTCGTGGGTTCAGTAGAGGCTGATTCATTGAAAATATCTGACTGCAGACTTAGCTAACTCTTAGCGGGATTAACACTTAAGGTAACTCATAACAATGAGATGCTTTTCTAATGTATTCATTTCTGATACTGTATCTTCTTCTACGTGCAGCAGGCTCCCCTCCATTATCAGTTTATGGCTCCAATACAAGTACATGAGTTGAACAACATCCTTTTAGCTCGATAGTAAAATGTTTCGTCTTTATTGTATATCTTTATACACCCGTTAATCTCACTATTTAAGTATTTTGTAGTTCTTTATCCGTATTTCTTTTATTTAAATCATTATTTATATATAAAAATATATAAAAGCAATAGAAAGTCACAAACTATAAACTACAGTTTAATTACATATTTACAAACTTAGTTAAGACATTTCGTTATAAGATAATCGGTGCCGCTATAAGAATAATGAATCACGCGGCTTATATTTTTCGCTAAACTCACTTCTAATGAGAAGTCATTCACAGTCAGTCACAATTCTGCTATTCAACATCACGCAATACCAGAGGGATATTAGGCAGAGATTACGGATGAGCACTGCTCATATATTTTTTGTATAGGTTAAAGTGCATTATGCATGGAAGCCTTAACATTGACAGCAATTTTATGTATTCAGTACTTCAGTACTTAGTGAGCAATGATACTTTCCGCCTTCGCACGACACGCCACAAGTTAGGATATCACACGTCCTCCACAGTGCGGTTTTCAAGGAGCTTTCTTCTTCGTACTACAACGCTGTGGAATGAGCTTCCTTGTGCGGTGTTTCCGGGACGATATGACATGGGTACCTTCAAAAAAAAGCGCGTACACCTTCCTTAAAGGCCGGCAACGCTCTTGTGATTCCTCTGGTGTTGCAAGAGAATGTGGGCGGCGGTGATCACTTAACACCAGGTGACCCGTACGCTCGTTTGTCTTCCTATTCCATAAAAAAAAATACTGTAAATCATTCTTTATGGAAAAAGTAAACCAAATGCAATAATGACACACTTATGACTGCCTTTCTTGGATTTTTTTTTAATGAAAATAAAGGTAGACGAGCAAGACGTTCAGCTGATGGTAATTGATACGCCATGCCCATTACAATCCAGTGCCAGACTGGAATATTGAGAAACCCAAAAATTCTAAGCGGTACTGTAATTGCACTCGTCACCTTGAGACATAAGATGTTAAGTCTCATTTGCCCAGTAATTTCACTTGCTACGGCGCCCTTCAGACCGAAAAAGAGATGTTTACACATTACTGCTTCACGGCAGAAATAGGCTCCGTTGTGGTACCCAAAATCTAGACGGCGTCCTGTGCATAGGAGCCTCCCACTGGGTCCAGAATCAACTGCTATATCTATATATCAAGAAACAGTAATTTAAGACATTTATTCAGTTCAGATTTGATTCGGACAGTGACAATGATACTCGACTAAGGAGAAGAGTGTGCTTACATTGTCCTTAAGCACACTTTTTCCGTTGCGTTCCGTGAATCAACTGTTATCTGCTAAAATATAAACCACATTTGCAGCTGAAAAACGTGTCATACTCGGACGAGAAGGTGTCATCAGTGGAGCTGCTGGAGCGGTTTGGGATAGCGGACAAGCAGTCGGTGATGAGCCCGAGTTACAGTAACCCTAGATTTCCTTTCCTCTTCTATCTTGCTCCACTAGAGGTGTCCTTCTGTCTCGGAAGCTTTATTTGTGCATGTACTTAGTGGAACATTCAAATAGAAAACACAAACATAAGAGGTGTTTCTATGCACCTGGGTTTGCGTTTGTTAGTCTCACCTCCGCGATACCGATGTCCTTGAGGTTCTTGACGGACTCCAGCGTGATGATGACCTGCGCCGTCAGAGTGATGTTCCGCTGCACCACAATCGAGTTGTTCACCTGAAAAAATTATGACGAGCGTCACAGTTGATGAATGACCGGCAGAATCTATCCGGCTATTCATACACATAGATAGGCCACGCCCACTAAAAGCAAGGCAGAAGACTTGATAGTTATTCTGGATATAGCGAAGGCCTTACATCGAGTATGGCACGCGGAAATTCTCTCGAATCTACCATGCTATGTACGTACATCGTGACAGTTTCTACAAGTAGACCACCAGTTCCTTCACGAATCCGGGTTCATGTCAAAAAATTTGATCTTAATGCTTCGCCTTTTACACAAGTAGAGGAGTCGAAATATAGAGCATTTAGGTTATCAATAGCACAAAAAAAACCGCCCATATTCTAGCACCCTATAAGACGCAGGCCCAACCACATATGAAGGATTGCGCTCATCTCTGATCTGGTGCACCCCAGTATCATCTCGGACCGTATACCCAAAGAAAAGCAGATTAATAGTCGGCGTTCCAGCACCCTGTGAACGGCTCGATTGCATGGCACTACTTCGACTGCATTTATCACGGTATACCGAAGCGCTGTTTGACTTGATACCTGGCGCCAAATTCCACCATCGCAAGCCACAAACTTAAATATCAACCTCAAACTCTGTATTTGTGGCGTTCTACGACAGTGGAGTCCTTCCATATAATCAGTGTTTCAAACAGTTTAGTTTGTACACTTATCTTACAGGCCGGCAACGCTCCTATGATTCAATGTCCTTTGATAAATTTAATTTAGAAGTATATTAAATTTGACGCGACACTCTAGGTTTTCGTTGCTGTGTGTAGGGCACATGTCTCCGCTATACTGGTACCTCCTCTCCCTTGAGCTGCTCGCCTGCCTCCCGATACAACTGACTGTCCTTGGGCACGATGATGGTGGAGTTAGCGTTGCGGTCCGGGAGCCAGGTCACCTCGTAGAACGCTCCCTCCGGGGTCTGGTGCTCCAGTACAAACGACACCGCCATCGATATGACCTGGACAATATTGAGTATTGCATCATTAATATTTATCATCATTACTTGTTTCCTGTTAAATCTAGCTCAACAAGGCGAGGTAAGTAAGTCTCTTGAGCTCAAATTTGTATCCAATGCACTCAGGGATGTCTTTTAGAAGCCATTATTTGTCATATAATTAAAACTTTTCCTTTTGTCGTTGGCTTATTGACTATTTTATATCAAAAACGTAAAATAAATTGTATTACTTGCTTCCTACTACTATTATTCAATAATAGCCATTCTCAATTTTATATGATGCACTTCTGAGGATGTTGATGATGAACATTTCATTAAACAGTATGCCAGTGAGGTGTGTAATCACAGGTTTGATGGATGCCATAACTAGTGAAAATACTGGCCTGAACGTCTTATGTCTCAAAGTGACAAGCGTAATTGCTATGCCGCTCAGAATTTTGGGCACAATCAACAGTCCAGAGCGGCACTCCATTGTTATGGGATATTACACCACGTATCACTTACCATCGTCTTGCCCGTTTCGTCACTTTTACTCATAAAACTTCCTACAGATAAATAGGTTTTTATGACAATTATGATATTAACTCACGTTGGGATCGATATAGATGTAGTTCTCCCACTCGTTGAATGATGCTTCCTGGAATACCTTGGCGCAGAATGACGTCAGCCAAACACTCGACGATGATTGGTTCCTGTCAAATGAGTACAAGTTAATTTCGTGTGACTTGAAGAAAACAACACCCTACTGCAATACTATTTCTACATAGATATTTTATTATCAATCAATATCTTCATGAGATAACCGATCTATTTAATACCATAGACTTAGAAAATACTTGCATATAGACCACTTGACAGCCTGCCGCCAGCCGTTAGCTAAGTTTAATATTCAAAATACTAAGGTGCTAATGCCAAGTGTGGCTGATTGTTTACGACTTGTCAATCTAGTATCTAACAGTAGATTTGCATTATTTTCAATGTTGCTGAATCTTCGCTAGAAACATTCTTGCCTCTTGCAAGCTTTGTTTGTAAGTATATATTTAATTTGAAGATCAACTGTCGGAAACAACAAATGACGGAATAGGTTAGATGAAGGCAGTATTGGACCGATCCTCGTGGAGATCTTTGAAAGGGTGGCTTTTGTCCTGCATTGGTAATTGATGATGCTGCTGATAATATATTTGTTACAATATACACATAACATACTAGCCGTTCCCGCCCGCTTCGCTGTGCGAATTTTAAAGGGAGATAAATTATTGAAGGAATCTTGGAATTCGAAAAATAAGTAGCCATTAGCCATCTAGGACAAATTTCGCATCTAATGGTGGTAGTTTTATGTCGATACGATCAGTGGTTTAGGCGTGAAAGAGCTCAAACTATAGATTAACAATCGTGATTCGGAAACAGGCATTAACAGATTCGTTTCAGTAAAAACTGGGACAAGTGATGTATCGGGAATGAATACAGACCAGTCACTCCGGAACAGCGAGAAGGAGCCGTCGGGCTTCATGAAGGACATCTGTCGCTGGTAGAGCACGTTCATGTGGTTGAAGGCCTCTCGCTCCAGCGTGCGGTTTCGCTGATTGATGAGCCGCATGTACATCGTGAGGTACATGTTGGCCGCGAAGCTGAACATATTCTGCTCGCCAGACTCCTGGAAGACCCCAAGCATAATATTACAATGAAGCATCATTTTATATTTACAATTTAAACTACCTATATCATATGTTGTATATTTGGGGACTCCATGCCACGGCTTGAACACAGAAATCAGACGATCCTGTGCCAAATATATTTTTTTTTTATGGAAAAAGGGGACAAACGAGCGTACGAGTCACCTGGTATTAATTGATCACCGCCGCCCACATTCTCTAGCAACACCAGAGGAATCACAGGAGCGTTGACGGCTTTAAGGAAGGTGTACGCACTTTTTTGGAAGGTACCCATGTTTTTTTAATAGCTTTGTTGACTTTCCACTTCAGACCAAAATTTCCTCAGGCAATATACATACAGATGAAGCTGCGGACATTTGCTTGGACTTCCAAAATTAATGAATGTGACACACATTATTTGCACACTGATTGTAATAAAATAAATAAGTTAAGTGTAGTTGCGATAGTTTTGTAGTTGGGCTATAGTCGTACACCCTATAATGACACCAGGATATCGCTCGGTTTGCAGTGTGTCTGACCACTAAGAGAGCATCGCTCAAAGAGTATAGAGTAACTTTCATAGTTCCTGTCATTGCAACCAGCGGCGAATCTTGATCCGCGGTGAACAATCAGTAATCAACAATATATGTCTCATTTAATCGACCGGGATCTATACCTGTTTTACATTTCTTGAGCGAGAAAATACTTTATAATTTTCCCTTATACGCTGACCTTACAACAAGTGTTTTACATATACGATGGTAAAAATTTAATCAATTAAATTAAATTTAATAAAAGTTCGATGGACAGATGGCCGTTGGGGCAGTAACGTCCTCGAATGGCGACCACGTACCGGAAGACGCAGTGTTGGTAGGCCCCCGACAAGATGGTACGTCGATCTGGTCGAGATCGCCGGAATACGTTTGATGAGGGCAGCGCAGGATCGATCGTCGTGGAAATCTTTGGGGGAGGCCTTTGTCCACCAGTGGACGTCTTGTTTCCGTGTCCTTGCAGTTAGCAGCAACTCACCATGGGCAGATTAAGCAAGCTGGTCGCGTTGACGGGCATGGTGGGGAACAGCGGGCCCACCACGTCACCCACGACCGTGACGCGGGCTCTGTTGGAGCCGAACACGTAGTAGCGGTCCACCTCGTACGGGATCACGGGCGTCTCCGTCACGTTCACGTGCATGTACTGGAACACGTAGGCGCGGTTCGACAGGTCCAACACCACGGACTGGTGCCGGTACTGGGGGAGACCGTCCGCCTGGGGGACAAACACACATTTAACACTGATATTTGGACGTAGTTCGTGAAAAACGTTCCAAGCCACAAACATCACACATTTTAAGGAATTCGTGTTTAAAGTTTAGTAAATATTAGTATTTTCCATACATGTGGGTTGGGCTACTAAGACATGAAGTCATTTAAAGAGTGACAGTAGGGCTACCATTTTTTGTCAGTCCGTTAATATGAATCACGTGACCACTTTTGTGTTCTTAACTCAATTTCGACATGATTGTAGTTTGGAACGATTTTCTGGAATTAGGTCCATTTATAATAATAATAAATAATAAATTTCATTTATTAAAAAGATTTCATATACATTTTTAGTGGTTGAGACTTCCCAGTAAGTTGTCTTACGACACTTGTAGTGGGAATATCTCGCAACTTCCTTAGCAGATACATAATATTGAATAAGCAATATAGAAATGATTAATCGTTAATTTCAAAGATTACATATACATTTTTAACAAAAGATTTCATATACATTTTTAGTGGTTGAGACTTCCCAGTAAGTTTTCTTACGACACTTGTAGTGGGAATATCTCGCAACTTGCTTAGCAGATACATAATATTTAATAAAATTTTACGACTATCGCACAATGAAAACAAGTCTGAAAACTGTGTGTGTGTGTGTGTGTGAGTGTGTGGGTTTGAGTTTGGACCTTTAATTGGTTTCAAATCCAAGATGGCCGCCGCACAAAATTATGATTTCAGCAATATGAATATCGTGTCCGAGATTCTCGAGGGTGCAGAGAATGATTTTGGGATGATTTTTGAATTCCAAGTTGGCCGCCGCGCAAATATTTGATGACAACAATATGGATATCGTGTCCGAGGTTCTCGAGGGTGCAGAGAACAATTCTGTGATCATTTTTGAAATCCAAGAGGGCTGCCGCAAACAATTATGTTTTCAGCAATATGGATATCGTGTCCGAGGTTCTAGAGGGTGCAGAAAACAATTTTGTGATCATTTTTAAATCCGAGATGGCCGCCGTGCAAGATTATGATCACAAAAATATGGGTATCGTATCCGAGGTTCTCGAGAGTGCACAGAATGATTTTGTGATCATTTTTGAAATCCAAGATGGCCGTCGCTCTAAATTATGATAACTACATTATGGGTATCGTATCCGAGGTTCTCGAGGGTGCAGAGAATGATTTTGTGATAATTTTTTAAATCCAAAATGGCCGCCGCTCAAAAGTATGATAACTTCATTATGGGTATCATATCCGAGGTTCTCGAGGGTACTGAGAACGATTTTGTGATCATTTTTCTAATCCAAGATGGCCGCCGCACAAAATTATGTTTTCAGCAATATGGATATCGTGTCCGAGGTTCTCGAGGGTGCAGAAAACAATTTTGGGATCATTTATAAATTCGAGATGGCCGCCGCTCAAAAGTATGATAAATAGATTATGGGTATCGTATCCTAGGTTCTCGAGGGTGCAGAGAACGATTTTGTGATCAGTTTTCAAATCCAAGATGGCCGCCGCTCAAAAGTATGATAACTACATTATGGGTATCGTATCCGAGGTTCTCGAGGGTGCTGAGAACGATTTTGTGATCATTTTTCTAATCCAAGATGGCCGCCACACAAAATTATGATTTCAGCAATATGGATATCGTACCCGAGGTTCTCGAGGGTGCAGAGAACGATTTGGTGATCATTTTTCAAATCCAAGATGGCCGCCGCACAAAATTATGATTTCAGCAATATGGATATCGTGTCCGAGGTTCTCGAGGGTGTAGAGAACAATTCTGTGATCACTTTTGAAATCCAAGAGGGCTGCCGCAAACAATTATGTTTTCAGCAATATGGATATCGTGTCCGAGGTTCTCGAGGGTGCAGAAAACAATTTTGGGATCATTTTTAAATCCGAGATGGCCGCCGCTCAAAAGTTAGATAACTAGATTATGGGTATCGTATCCGAGGTTCTCGAGGGTGCTGAGAACGATTTTGTGATCATTTTTCAAATCCAAGATTGCCGCCGCACAAAATTATGATTTCAGCAATAGGGATATCGTACCCGAGGTTCACGAGGGTGCAGAGAACAATTCTGTGATCATTTTTGAAATCCAAGAGGGCTGCCGCAAACAATTATGTTTTCAGCAATATGGATATCGTGTCCGAGGTTCTCGAGGGTACAGAAAACAATTTTGTGATCATTTTTCAAATCCAAGATGGCCGCTGCTCAAAAGTATGATAACTACATTATGGGTATCGTATCCGAGGTTCTCGAGGATGCAGAGAACGATTTTGTGATCATTTGTCAAATCGAAGATGGCCGCCGCTCAAAAGTATGATAACTACATTATGGGTATCGTATCAGAGGATCTCGAGGGTGCAGAGAACGATTTGGTGATCATTTTTCAAATCCAAGATGGCCGCCGCACAAAATTATGATTTTAGCAATATGGATATCGTGTCCGAGGTTCTCGTGGATGCAGAGAACAATTCTGTGATCATTTTTGAAATCCAAGAGGGCTGCCGCAAACAATTATGTTTTCAGCAATATGGATATCGTGTCCGAGGTTCTCGAGGGTGCAGAAAACAATTTTGGGATCATTTTTAAATCCGAGATGGCCGCCGCTCAAAAGTATGATAACTAGATTATGGGTATCGTATCCGAGGTTCTCGAGGGTGCTGAGAACGATTTTGTGATCATTTTTCAAATCCAAGATGGCTGCCGCACAAAATTATGATTTTAGCAATGTGGATATCGTACCCGAGGTTCTCGAGGGTGCAGAGAACGATTTGGTGATCATTTTTCAAATTCAAGATGGCCGCCACACAAAATTATGATTTTAGCAATATGGATATCGTGTCCGAGGGTCTAGAGGGTGCAGAATAGACTGCGTGTGCTTGTCATGTCAGTCTGATCAGAAGATTTTGCACTTCGTCATAAGCAAGACAAGTTAGCCAATGATTTACAGCTTTTCTGCATAGATGTAATGTCATAGGATATATATTTAGGTCACGATTTATTTTATTATATAAGTACTGATTGACAGCCAAACTGTCGTTCAGAAAAAGTAGTGCGAACGGTAATGGTGGGAGCTACTTTATCATGTCTTCTACTGATCAATTTCGCGTGGTCTAGCAGAATTGACTGATATTTACTTCCTACCTTCCAATAAAAGCTTGCAATGTTTTGTGTTTTTATATCTGTTATCCTCTTCCAATTGGGTTGTAACTTTAAGTTGTGTTAATTCCGATGATTAAACATATGTGGATTATGTGGATTTAAATTCAGGATTCGCAGGAACTCTAAATATGACAACTACAAATATTATTATGTATTAACTATTAGTAAGTAAAATTAACTCAGTCATCCCACGACATTACAGCCGTATTATTAATAGGAAGACGTTCGGTTTACAAACAACATGCCCAAATTATGGTCAACATTCTAGTTTATATCGTATTTGTTTTCTGTATAATGAAGTCTGTCAGAAGGTAGGTATATTCAATCCGTCAGTCCCTAGGTTCAGAAGACTTCTGCTAGAAAAAGCGGATTATTGGCTTGGGGATTGTGGGGTTGAATTGTGTTCATCTAGCTTAAGTTAATGTTTTTAGTTTTATATAAAATCTAGAACACATTTAAAAGCATGCTGTGTTCACTTCCAGAAGGAGGCACTCGCCCCTACATGTTAACGTATTTTTCTGTTTTATACAATACTAGCTGACCCAGCAAACGTTGTATTGCCATATAAATTTAAAAAGAATTGGGGTATAAAAAGTAGATGCAACCGATTCTCAGACCTACCAAATTTATCGTACCACAATTATTGTATTCGATTTCCATCTTGCAACCCTATAGCGGATTTGAAGATGGAACAGAATAATATCAAAATCCCGATACAAAAATAGTAGCCGATCGTAGAAGGGCGAAAATTTGAAATTGTATCTATTTCTTAATGCGGAATCATAATGAAATAAAAAAAAATTGTCAATAATAGAAAAAAATAATTAGGGATGGACTACTAAAAATAGATGTTGTTCGATTCTCAGACCTACCTAACATGCACACAAAATTCGATGAGAATCGGTCGAGCCGTTTCGCAGGAGTTTAACTAAAAACACTGCGACACGAGAATTTTATATATTAGATTTAGTGAACCTAATAAAAAAAAAAGACGTGTGGCACTCGGGGACCGCGGAAAGCTATTGCATAGTATTTTTTATCAACGTATGCAATTATAATTATTTATACAGTATTTTTTTTGATAAAATTAATTTAAAAACAAGCAAACGGGAAGTGAGTAAAATTTAACTTGCAGTATTGATTACAGACAGACAACAGGACAGGTGAAACTAAATAAAAATGTTTGTCATAATAATAAAAATTAAAAAAACGATAAAAAAATAAAGAAATTTAAAAAAATCAAGATGTACCCCAGGCTCGAACCTGGGACCTTCCGCACAAAAAGCATACGTGATAACCGCTGTTCCACGGCAACTGTAATGACCGTGCCGAAATATCTATATACATCTAGTAAGTAAGTGTTAGGTTATTTTCGCTACGGAATTTCTGGATTCGTTCTCCACGCTCAAGGCCAGAATAGAATAGAAGCTATGCAATAGCTTAAAAAAATAAACACAATAGTGTTTGTCCGCAGCGTGTACAGCACTCACCTCGACGCGGATGGTCTTGGTGGAGCGGTAGAGCGCGTGCAGCGTGGCGGCGTGGATGTCGACGTCGATGGCTCCCAGCCGCGTGGCCACCACGGGGATGTACACCGTGGCCGCGTCGCCCGCCGCGATGTACACGAAGAACTGGTGCTCGCCGAACGACGTGCGCGGGTTGTACGACCGAACCTGACACATTCAAGTATTTAGTATTATAAATAGAATTTAAAACCACTCAAAACCTACCACGCTTTAAAAAGTTATACATCTTGACTTGAGAAGACCGATCACAAGAAACTCAGCCTTTTTTCTTTTTTTTTATATAAATAACATTGACATTCCATTATAATATTTATTCATCGATTGAGTAACTTATTAGTGAAGTCAATAGTCGAACATCGCAGTGGTTGCGCCAGTGCGTGCCGTATTTCGACATTTTCCCCCAGTTCACGTTCGAGCATCTATTGGTTCGCTTGTGCTCTAATTTGTTTACCATTTCAGATTTACTTCAATAAACCAATCGTTCTCAAGTATCGTTTAATTTATGAACACTATGATATGGTCAAAGGGGCTCCTGTTTCCGCAATTAGACCACTTATTTGGGTCCATTTTGCGTGCAGTCCAGTCTAGTCATTCAAACTAGCCCAGTTCCTTCCAGAAGCTCATAACACTCCTGGCGTCTTCGCAGACTTCTCGGAGCACCATGTATTCACTAAGGTTTTTGCCCGTTGGTTGGCCACCCCTGCACATTCCAGGATTACATCAGTAACCATGCCGTACTCGGCCAGACAGCCTTCTGCACTTAGTACTGTCTGTTACGCCGATTGTGAAAAGATGCTTCTTTAGTGATGTGTGATGCCTACCATGATTCGGATATCGTATCTATTTAGGCTGATAAGTCAACGTGTTTGAGCGATAGTGCAGGAATCGCTTCTTTCCACTGTCTACAGATTGAGACATTTATCTATCGGGTGTTGTGTAGGTTGTTGGTGAGACAGCGTATCAATGAGCGCATTTGGTTGAAGGGCAGCCGTAGGAGTGGCAAAGGGCCAGCCACTTGGGTCACTGATCTCCGCCTTGCGAGTTCGTCCGCTGCGTCATTCCCCAACGAACCACTGTGTCCCTTGATCCATTGCAGAGTAATCCAGCTGTTAGGCAGCTCCAAGGACCGATGACACCCGTATATTAGCGCTAAGTTGTAGGTATTGCTCCCCAGCGCAGTCAGTCATCCATACTATCAAATAGAAGTCCGTGTACTTTCCTTCTTAGTTTAGCGTTTGCAGCTTCCTTGATGGCACTCACACTGGAAGATGGAGGTGTGTGTGCCAAAGGGTATTGGTGTATGTATGTTAAGTTCTTTTGAGATGATGCCAGCTCCAGTTGCGGTTGCCATCTTGGAGCCGTCTGTGTAAATTCTAAGTTCATTTACTCCTGACTAGTCTGTTTCCCCTTCAAACAGTTTATGAACACTGTACAAATTAATCTGTACGGCAACCATAACACCGTTTACTTATTTAAAATGTGCAGTATAAATAGGGATGGTGTATCCGAGACTTTTCTCCAAATGTAACTAAGCAAGAAAAGTACAATATTTTTGTAGAGCATTGTAGTTACGTATTACGCGCACGCGGCTAAAGCAATTAGGGAATGCTTTTTGCGACTTAGCTCACGAAAATGTTTTTTAGGATTTGAGTAACTCAATATATATATACACTGGCCTTCAAAAGTAAGTATCACACTTTTAAAATTGGGATAACGTTTTAAGTTCACAAGATATACTTTCGAAATAAAAAGGACTCCAAAGAGAATTTAATTTTGTACATAAAAACTTTATAGTCGGTAACCTTCTTTTAAGAATTGACTGAAAAAAAACTTCAAAAACAAAACCATTCCTTTTTCAAAGTGGACGTTTCCGAATTACAATTTTACCATTCACATTTTTCTTTCTATTTTAAATTTCTTTTCAAGATTGATGGGTCTTGTTTTAAAAATTTATGCTAAAAAGCACATAACATTTATTAATCATGCCTCTTTCAGTTGAAGAATGTGCTAGGATCATGGCTTTTCTGGAACTAGGCATCAGTATGCGTCGCACTGCAAGAATGGTGGGTGTGACGGTACGAACGGTCCAGAAGGTAAAGCGAGGGTACGTAGAGACTGGACACCATCTGAGGAGACCTTGTAATGGCAGACCCAGGTGTACCAGTGCCCGAGAAGATCGTTATATTATTTCCACTGTGTTAAGAAATCGCCACCAAAATGCAGTTGAAGTCCAGCAACAGCTACTTCGGACCCGGAGGGACTACATTAGTGACAGTACAGTGAGAAGAAGACTTGCTGAAGCAAATTTGAAACCCCGAAGACCAGCGAGTGGCCCAAAACTCGAGACAGCATCGAGTAGCGAGACTGCGATACGCCCGTGAACACATGCAGCGGGATGAAGAAGAATGGTCAAGAATTTTGTTTGCAGATGAGTCTCGATTCTTCCTTTACACTTCTGATGGAAGGCGAAGTGTTTACAGGCGACCTGGTGAGCGATACCTTCAAGCCTGCATCTCAGAAAGAGTCCAATACGGTGGTGGCAGTGTACATGTATGGGCTGGCATATCTTCAGAAGGTCGCACAGAGCTAGTAGCCATAATGGCACCCTCACTGGGCAAAGATATGCTCAAGAGATTCTCAATGAGTATGCAGGGCCGTATTTAGCAAATATGGGTGATGGATCGATGCTGATGCATGATAATGCCCGGCTACACACGGCTCATATCGTACAAGAGTATATTCAGGAGGTCGGTATCAGCGTGATGGCTTGGCCATCAATAAGTCCTGATCTCAACTCGATTGAACACGCCTGGGATGAGCTTGGGAGGCTAGTCAGAAATCGCAGACCACCACCTCTACCCTCAGGGCACTAAAGCAGGCCCTGGTAGAAGAATGGGAGAATATTCCCCAACATCGGCTCCGAAACCTAGTGTTCAGTATGCCAAACCGGCTCGAAGCTGTAATCAGAGCTCGAGGAGGCAATACCAGTTATTAAAAATTAAATAACATGTAATACATTTTAGTTGATTTTTTTTTACACTAAACTAAAAATGTCTATTTTCATTGTTTTATCTTTTTTAAGTTAAAAATTTTACTAATGTATAATTTTAGTTTCTAAGAATTAAAGCCTATAAAATTTGCAACAAAACGTTTTTAATCTTAAATTTCTACCTTCTATAGTTAAGAAAAAAATTTAATTTGAAAAGTGTGATACTTACTTTTGCAGGCCAGTGTATATAAGTTCCTCAACCGAATATTAACTACCATTCGGATCAAAGTCAAAGTTCTTTATTTGCCAGAAACATTAACAAGTAAAGTTGTTACAAATTCAAGAGCAGGCACATGTTTCATCTTGACAGACATGCAAATATTTTTGTGGTTTCGCTTCACAATATAAGCCTAACAATCAATAATTACGGCTACATTTAATTTGACCAACGTAAAGGCATACCTAAATGACCTTTCGAGAGTTAAGTTCGTAGAAACAGACAGTGTATGACTCACAATGCCGTTCTCTTCGACGTGCACGAACTTGTAGTCGGGCGAGGACGCCAGCACGACGACGGCCTCCACGTCCTGCGGCTGGTAGTTGAACACCACCACGCGCAGCCCCACCTGCTCGCCCTGGCGGCACTCGTCGGGGCCCTCCACCTTCATGAAGAACGGCAGGATGCCCGTGTACTGGAACAATCATAATAATAATAATAATAAAATATTAATTGCCATACAAAACAGGCTAGGCGATGAAACAAAATGCAAAAGGAAAAGGCTCAGCTTCACCTGGCATTGAATTATGGATTTATTTTTCCATACAGTGCTGTTTTTCTGCCATCCCCTCCTCCCTAAGGTGTGGAGGGGGAGTGCATGTGTTGTGGCTCCCCGATTACCTACTGAAGCTATCTTTTATTTATAAAATGTAATATTAAAAAAAAGGGGTCTGATTACCCTTCCAAGTGTATGTTAGTGTGTGTGTGTGCGTATTATTGATACAATATAAATATACATATACATATACAAGCCAGATGTTGAGCATGCCAGCCTTTTAAATTCAAATTCAAATAGTTTATTTCTCAAAATAGGATAACCGCATCACTTTTTGAAGTCAAGAAAATATACAAATAATAGAATAATACAGTCCTACTGCTTATAAATTAAAATAGTATGCAGACCTTAAAATTATTTGCATTGCTTTAAATCCCATGCACTATTATCTGTTATATAATCTTTAATTGTATAATAAGCTTTTTTTAAAAGTTTCTGTTTTACAAATATTTTAAACTTTTTTAATTGTTGTTTGAAAATTTTTTCAGGGATTTTATTATAAAAACGGACACATTGTCCCCTGAATGATTTGTCTATTTTCGTTAGCCTTCTGTGAATCAGAGCAAGATTATGTTTATTTCTAGTGTTGCAGTTATGAATGTCACTGTTTTTTTTAAAACGATCTATATTTTTATGCACAAATATTAGGTTTTCAAATATGTATTGACATGGTACCGTTAATATAATGATCTCCTTAAATTTATCTCTCAACGAATGTCTACTGGACATATTGTAGAATGCTCGAACAGCTCTTTTCTGCAGCACTAAAATAGTTAGAATATCACTAACGTGTCCCCACAGTAATATACCGTAAGACATAACAGTATGGAAATAACTAAAATATACGACACGTGTCTTCGTTTGTCAGCTGGCGAATTTTCCTTACAGCAAATGCTGCAGAACTAAGTCTAATCGCCAAACCAGCTATATGTGGACGCCATTGGAGTTTTGCGTCTAAAGTAATACCCAAAAAAAACTGTGGTGATAACAAGTTCCAAGTACTCCCCATTCACAAGTACATTTGAATTTACCTGACTGACATTTGGGGTTATGAATTTAATACATTTAGTTTTCTTACTATTCAAAAGCAAATTATTAGCATTCAACCAATGAACTATTTTGGACAAAGCATTGTTTACATCATCCAAGACTGATTCACGTCTTTTAATCTTAATAAAAGGGATGTGTCATCAGCGATTAAAACAATTTCATAATTATCCTTAACAACATATGGCAAATCATTTATATAAATCAAAAATTGAAACAGACCAAGAATTGAACCCTGTGGGACACCCATTTTTATGGTTGATCCAGGGGCACGCTTTCCATTGATGTCAACAGTCTGAATTCTATTTTCTAAATAAGAACTAATAAGTGTCAGCGCATTGTTCCTGATGCCATAGTGTTGTAATTTCCTGATAAGAGTCTCGTGTTGGACGCAATCGAATGCCTTAGATAGATCACAAAAAACACCGAGAGCATCCATTGAATCCTCCCAGGCATCATAGATATGATGAATAAGCTCAACACCCGCATCAGTTGTTGAGCGACCTTTTGTAAATCCAAACTGTTTATACGTCAGCAAAGCACTAAAGTATGTCTGATTTGATTTAAAATAAGTTTTTCAAACATTTTACTGAAAACATTATACAGATATAGGTCTAAAATTTGAGAGATCACTAGTATTACCTGATTTAAAAAGTTGTACGCATTTTCCTATGTATGGATAATGCAATGGGTTTATTTAATTCTTTCATCGTTTTTTATTTCACTCGTTAGTCGGTGAACACGTAGCGCCCGTGCGGCCCGATGTTCACGTCGCGCCAC
>CATIXN010000233.1:10578-24320 GCA_949711725.1 Leptidea reali | reverse complement strand
CACAACATATCGTAATAAGTTAATGATCACAACATATCGTAATTAGTTAATGATCGCAACATATCGTAATTAGTAAACGATCACAACATGTCGTAATTAGTTACTGATCACATCATATCGTAACTAGTCAATGATCATATCATTTCGTAATTAGTAAATGATCACAACCTGTCGTAATAAGTTAATGATCACATCATATCGTAATTAGTAAATGATCATATCATATCGTAATTAGTTAATGATCACAACATATCGTTATTAGTTAATGATCACAACATATCGCAATTAGTTAATGATCAAAAAATATCGTAATTAGTTAATGATCACAACATATCGTAATTAATCAGGTTATGATCACATCATATCGTAATTTGTTAATGATCACAACATATCGTTATTAGTTAATGATCACAACATATCGCAATTAGTGAATGATCAAAAAATATCGTAAATATTTAATGATTACAACTTATCGTAATAAGATAAATGATCACAACATATCGTAACTAGTTAATGATCACAACATATCGTAATAAGTCAATGATCACAAAATATCGTAATTAGTTAAAGATCACATCATATCGTAACTAGTCAGGTAATGATGACAACATATCGTAATTAGTTAATGATCACAACATATCGTAATTTGTTAATGATCACAAAATATAGTTATTAGTTAAAGATCACAACATATCGTAATTGTTTAACGATTACAACTTTTCGTAATAAGTTAATGATCACAACATATCGTAATTAGTTAATGATCGCAACATATCGTAATTAGTCAGGTAATGATCACAACATATCGTCATTAATCTGGGAATGATCACAACATATCGTAATTAGTCAAGTAATGATCACAACATATCGTAATTAGTCAGGTAATGATCACAACATATCGTTATTAGTTAGTGATCAACACATATCGTAATAAGATAATGATCACAAAATATCGTAATCAGTTAATGATCGCAACTTATCGTAATTAGTTAATGATCACAACATATCGTAATTAGTCAGGTAATGATCACAACTTATCTTTATTAGTTAATGATCACAACAAATCGTAATTAATTAATGATCACTTCATATCGTAATTAGTTAATGATCACAACATATCATAATTAGTTAATGATCACAACATATCGTAATTAATCAGGTTATGATCACAACATATCGTAATCAGTTAATGATCACAACTTATCGTAATTAGTTAATGATCACAACATATCGTAATTAGTTAATGATCGCAACACATTGTAATTAGTCAGGTAATGATCACAACTTATCGTCATTAGTCAGGTAATGATCACAACATATCGTAATTAGTCAGGTAATGATCACAACTTATCGTAATTAGTCAGGGATGATCACAACATATCGTAATTAGTCAGGTAATGATCACAACATATCGTAATTAGTCAGGTAATGATCACAACATATCGTAAGTAGTTAGTGATCAACACATATCGTAATAAGATAATGATCACAAAATTTCGTAATCAGTTAATGATCACAACTTATCGTAATTAGTTAATGATCACACCATATCGTAATAAGTTAATGATCACAACATATCGTAACTAGTTAATGATCACAACATATCGTAATTAGTTAATGATCACAAAATACCGTAATTATTTAATGATTACAACTTATCGTAATTAGTTAATGATCACACCATATCGTAATAAGTTAATGATCACAACATATCGTAACTAGTTACTGATCACAACAAATCGTAATTAGTTAATGATCACAAAATATCGTAATTATTTAATGATTACAACATATCGTAATTAGTCAGGTAATGATCACAACATATCGTTATTAGTTAGTGATCAACACATATCGTAATAAGATAATGATCACAAAATATCGTAATCAGTTAATGATCACAACTTATCGTAATTAGTTAATGATCACAACATATCGTAATTAGTTAATGATCGCAACACATTGTAATTAGTCAGATAATGATCACAACATATCGTAATTAGTTTATGATCGCAACATATCGTAATTAGTCAGGTAATGATCATAACTTATCGTCATTAGTCAGGTAATGATCACAACATATCGTAATTAGTCAGGTAATGATCACAACATATCGTAAGTAGTTAGTGATCAACACATATCGTAATAAGATAAATGATCACAAAATATCGTAATCAGTTAATGATCACAACTTATCGTAATAAGTTAATGATCACAACATATCTTTATTAGTTAATGATCACAACATATCGTAATTAGTTAATGATCGCAACACATTGTAATTAGTCAGATAATGATCACAACATATCGTAATAAGATAAATGATCACAACATATGGTAACTAGTTAATGATCACAACATATCGTAATTAGTTAATGATCACAACATATTGTAATTAGTTTATGATCACAACATATTGTAATTAGTTAATGATCACAACATATCGTAATAAGTTAATGATCACAAAATATCGTAATTAGTTAAAGATCACAACATATCGTAATTGTTTAATGATTACAACTTTTCGTAATAAGTTAATGATCACAACATATCGTAATTAGTTAATGATCGTAACATATCGTAATTAGTCAGGTAATGATCACAACATATCGTCATTAATCTGGGAATGATCACAACATATCGTAATTAGTCAAGTTATGATCACAACATATCGAAATTAGTCAGGTAATGATCACAACATATCGTTATTAGTTAGTGATCAACACATATCGTAATAAGATAATGATCACAAAATATCGTAATCAGTTAATGATCGCAACTTATCGTAATTAGTCAGGTAATGATCACAACATATCGTTATTGTGATCAAATCGTAATTGTGTAAAGTGATCAACACATATCGTAATAAGATAATGATCACAAAATATCGTAATCAGTTAATGATCACAACTTATCGTAATTAGTTAATGATCACAACATATCGTAATTAGTTAATGATCACAACATATCGTTATTAGATAATGATCACAAAATATCGTAATTATTTAGTGATTACAACTTATCGTAATAAGTTAATGATCACAAAATATCGTTATTAGTTAAAGATCACAACATATCGTAATTAGTCAGGTAATGATCACAACATATCGTTATTAGTTAATGATCACCACTTATCGTAATTAGTTAATGATCACAACATATCGTAATTAGTTAATGATCACAACATATCGTCATTATTCAGGTAATGATCACAACGTATCGTAATTGAAGAAATGACATCAAAAAGAATTCTAAAGGAATCAATTTTGAGAAAATAAATGCCTTTTATGCCTTTTTATGCCTTTTATCGTAATTAGTTAATGGTCACAACATATCGTAATAAGTTAATGATCACAACATATCCTAATTAGTAAATGATCACAATTTATCGTAATTAGTTAATGATCGGAGATGACTTGATCGTCGATGATTCGAGCCGTTCTTCGTTGTATGCGGTCAAATGGAAGAAGCTGGTACTGGGGAGCACTCGCCCAGTGGTGAGAGCAGTACCATGTGAGGCCGATTTTGCGCCTTATAAAGTTGCAGGCGGTGGCTTTTAGTGAAGTACTGTCTCGCCTTACTGAGTACACCAAGCTTTTTAGAGGCCAGTTTGGCCTTCTCTTCCAAGTGACCACGGAACTGAACGTCGCTCGATATATCGACGCCAAGTATGCCAATACAGGCTGTGGCAGTTAGAGGAGTGATCTCGAATCGAGGGGATACGACAAAGGGAGACTTTTTAGTGGTGAACGCACAAACTTGTGTCTTCTTGGGGTTGAATTGGACTAAATTATGTCGGTCCCATTCCGAGACTTTGCAGAGCATAATCTCGATTTTTGTATGGATGGGGGTGTAGGGCTGCGGATACCCCACTCACCGGACGAAACACAGCGGCATAGCCGCTATTTCACGCCGGTTTCGAGTGGGGGAGTGGTATTTCTCCGGGCGTGCCGGCCCAATTCAGTTGTGTCCGTAAAGACCCAACATGGCACTACCACTCCTCCTCTTAATTAGTTAATGATCAACACATATCGTAATAAGATAATGATCGTAATTAATTAATGATCACAACTTATCGTAATTAGTTAATGATCACAACATATCGTAATTAGTCAAGTAATGATCACAACATATCGTAATAAGTCAGGTAATGATCACAATATATCGTAATTACTTATTGATCAACACATATCGTAATAAGATAAAGATCACAAATTATCGTAATTAGGTAATGATCACAACTTATCGTAAAAAGTTAATGATCACAACACATCGTAATTAGTCAGGTAATGATCACAACATATGGTAATAAGTTAATGAATTCAACATATCGTAATTAGTTAATGATCACAACTTATCGTAATTAGTTAATGAATCCAACATATCGTAATTAGTTAATGATCACAACATATCGTCATTATTTAGGTAATGATCACAACATATCGTAATTGAAGAAATGACGTCAAAAAGAATTCTAAAGGAATCAATTTTGAGAAAATAAATGCCTTTTATGCCTTTTTATGCCTTTTATCGTAATTAGTTAATGATCACAACATATCGTAATAAGTTAATGATCACAACATATCCTAATTAGTAAATGATCACAATTTATCGTAATTAGTTAATGATCACAACTTATCGTAATTAGTTAATGATCACAACATATCGTAATTATTCACGTAATGATCACAACTTATCGTAATTAGTTAATGAACACAACATATCGTAATTAGTTAATGATCACAACATATCGTAATTAGTTAATGAATTCAACATATCGTAATTAGTTAATGATCACAACTTATCGTAATTAGTTAATGAATCCAACATATCGTAATTAGTTAATGATCACAACTTATCGTAATTAGTTAATGATCACAATATATCGTAATTAGTAAATGATCACAACATATCGTAATTAGTACATGATCACTAAAGAATCGTTTCTTTAAAATAATTTAAATAAATCAACATTTTCACTGTTGCCGCCCAATAATTTCTTGATAAAAATATTCAGAATATTATCTAGACACTGTTATTACTATAATGTTAATCTCAGTAACAAACATAAACCTGTTATGCCAAAAACTCGGTTAAGTCGATTTAGGAAGTCTCTCGTTGGGCGATGTTTATGCTTTTACAACATGATCCCAGCAAATGAACAAACGCAATTTGTTTAGAAATACAACAGAATTGTAAACAAACGTTTATGTGGTAAAAGTTAGTAGAAGTATTCTTGATTCTAAAAAAGAAATCTTATTATTGTTTCAACATAAAAAATAAATAATTTTATACATAATATATTTCTCTCAACTCTTTGTTTTTTGATAACGGCCTTATCATATTCCATCCAAGGAGTTCTGTCTTTTGTGACTTCAGTTTGGTGCAGCTGTAATCATGACCTTATTTTAAAGTTAAAAGTCTGCGTCTCGCAACAATAGGCCAGCCAAGGAAAGATATTCACTATGACCACACTATGACTCCGAGTTAACTAAGGAAAACAGATATGCGTTTCTTGCATACAAACTTCTCTGTTTGAGGCATAATAATTAATATTCGAAGGGGTAGTAGTTATTGATGTCCAATAAGTTTTAATTATATTTGGAAAAAACCTTTTAATTTTAATTCATCAGCATCATCGGATTATAAATATTTATTACTTGTAGGAATAATGGATGTATTCTTGGAAGTGCCTGGGAAATGTTAATATTGTTTCAACGTAAAAATATAAACAATTTTATAGACTAAATATATCTCAAATCGATGTGCTTTTTGACAACGGCCTTATAATCTCCTTCCATTGAATTGTATCTTGTGTGACTTCCATAATTATAACAATTTTCGTTTAATATATTGACCTTAAGTATGTGTTTAAATTTGATTCATTCATTTCATTTCAAAATTCTTTATTGATAAATGATATTACAACGGAAATGTACAGCGATTTACGTTTGAACATTAAACATGAGAAGGCTAAACAACTTTGAGGCAAGGAAAAAGAAGGAACGCCTATTAAAGTTTTTACAGACATAATAACATAAATCTCGTTAAGACAATGTATAACTGCTACAATTACTAAAATAAATTGCGACAATAACATCCAATACGTATTATTTGAAAATAATTACGCTTGTTACAATATATATTCACAAATCTAAAAGTTATAATTTAATTATGTCCATCACAATGTACAACCACAGCGCAGCGAGCCACCTCGCCTCCCCGGATCTCACGGCGCTAGGAACCGAGCGGGGTCGCGGCGCTGTGCCCCTGGCTCCAATCGTTTGTTATGCTCGTGCTCACGTTAGGCTTGAGTTGGGGGAAACAAAAGGTAGTGCTGTGGTAAGTTACGCGTGTATCGATGATTGTTAATTTTATAAGCTATATTCGAAATCAATGGATTTTTGTTAGTTAAATTTTTTAAGTAAAATGTACGTGAAAGTTTTAAAGTGAAGTCATGTAGAAGTGGAAAATTAATTCTGTGGTGTAGTTTAGTCAGGTTTGTTCTAAAAGGGGTATTAAAAGCAATTTTTATTGCTTTATTTTGCAATATTTGAAAATTTAAATTTGATTGTTATAATGTTAATATTTCACGACGACCATCTTCAATTAAAAAAATAATCTCAAAATCGTATTCTGCCACCCGACAACCTTGGAAACGATATGCTTATATTATATCGATACTAATAGAGTTCGTACTTTGTAGGTTTAAAAGAAAAATATGCTTAGGTAGTTACTTCTTATCCGCTGTATTTGAGAAAACAAATAAAAAAAAGATTTTGCTTCATTTTTTATAATTTTAACAATCTATTGTATTAAATGATAACTTAGTATTTATTTTTAGGTGGGATAGTTTTGAGGTTCAGTCGTATTGGTCCTCGAAAATACTTTATGCCAAAGTTTTACGAAAAATTTGCTGAGCGCATTTACAACTTAGAGCTGCGAGCGGAAGATATTTTCGTTGCGTCATTCCCTAAATGCGGTAAGTACCTATATTATTGCCTAGTCTTAATTGGGGACAGGTACTGACCTGTATAAATACCACTGGACATGCTGTTCCAAGCGTTAGACAGCAAATTTTTGTGCGCCACTCGCGAGCGTCCAGAGAACTAGTTTTGACGAACAATATAAATGGCTGTGAAAGAAGGTACAATACTCTGAAGTATTTGTGCATTTTGAATTAATTTCGTTCGTTTTCCATGTTATTTATTCTTTAAGAATCA
Source organism: Leptidea reali (assembly GCA_949711725.1). Classification (NCBI taxonomy): domain Eukaryota; kingdom Metazoa; phylum Arthropoda; class Insecta; order Lepidoptera; family Pieridae; genus Leptidea; species Leptidea reali. Next base: position 17,100 of record CATIXN010000233.1, on the reverse strand, counting down.
ACTTAATAAATGATACAATTTTTTTGTAAATAGTTTCCCACTAGTTTGCTGAGGTTGTCATCACTAGTTTTAGTACTGCAGACTCTCGCTACTTGGCCAACAGCGCCAAAATGGCGAATGTCAAACTGGCACAAAAGCAAGTGCTGTTGTCTATAGTGGAGGTCAGTGGTGACATGTATGCGATCAGTATTTGTGATCACTGACAACCTTCAACGCAGATGGACTCAGTTATTAGGTACTACCAGGTGTACTCCATTTAAACATTCACTTCAAGATCATCGTGAATGTAGCTCCACTGCTCAAGCAGGCTGTACGTAAAAAAGTAATAAATAGTAAAAAAGTGGTTATACATGACACAGTAATTAGGTAATTTGGGTACCTACCTAAATTTTAAAAAGTGAACTTGTAAAATAAAAAACTACGTTTAAAAAAACCGACTTGAAAAACTAAAAAGTTTAAAAATTACTTACTAGGACATAGTAGAAGAGCAATCATTATTAATGTGTAAGCATTACTGTGTTGTGGTCTGAAGGGTGCCGTAGCTAGTGAAATTACTGGAGAAATGAGACTTAACATCTTGCGTCTCAAGGTGACGAGCGCAGTTGTAGTGCCGCTTAGAATTTTTGGGTTTATCAAGAATCCTAAGCGGCACTGCATTGTAATGGCCAGAGCGTATCAATTACCATCAGCTGGACGTCCTGCTAGTCTCGTCCCTTACTGTCATAAAAAAATACTTTATATAATTTCATAGTGTTAATGTAAAATAAGCATTTGACACGGACTTGATATATGTTCAGGTACTACATGGCTTCAAGAATTGGTCTGGCTCATCAATAATGACTTGAACTACGATAGAGCCCAAGTGATCTCTCTCACTAAAAGATTTCTATTTCTAGAGTAAGTACCAATTTTAGTTTATCTTCTGTAACTTTAGTCAAGTCATTTAAGAACGTAGTCTTTTTCGTTCTAATCCATACTCGAATGTCCAGTGCATTAGCTGACTATATTTTGTCATTGTTACGACAAATAATTGATCAATCTTCAACAGTGTTTTTCAATTTGTGGGTCGCGACCACTAGGGGCAACGCAAAGCCTTACTTGGGCGGTCGCCAACAAAAGAAAAAAGTCAAGGCAGAAGGAAAGAACAACAATTCTCTTATTTATATTCATTTTTCAGACTTATACATATAATCCATTATGCAACCAACGCAGGCACTTTTTTAAATACTTTTTTTATTTTTTATTTCTCTGATCGTGTGTTATTCATTGTTCATTTTTTTCTTTATTATTGTTAACACTGCTGTTCCTTCCATTAGGTAAACTGTGGTAGACTATATTTGGCTATGTTTTTGTATTTAACTATAAGTGATTATTTTGTATAAAGCTGTTGTCAACCCTAATAAAATAAAATAAAAATAAAATAAAACACAATTTTAGCGAGAAGGATGAATGATTTGATTTTAACAATTCAAAAATAGAACCACGATTTGACTTTGAGAATTCAACAAGTCCATCCTTCTCGCTTCGACTAACTAATTAATTAAACTAATTGAAGTATATTTTTTTTTCTTTAGTTTTAATCGAACTTTAGAGCATCCCTTGCCATTAGTTCCTTGGTAGTCTTTTTAAATTAAATTATAAATTATTTATCTGACTGACAAGGGGGTCGCCAGAATTTTTGAAACTGTGATGGGGCGAGTAAATAAGATTGTAAAACACTGATATAAACAGCATTTTGCCTGCTTAACTTTTTCTCATCTCTTCTATGATTCTAATGTAACTTTCTTCCGAATTTCACATTATACTTTCCTATCAAATGGCTGTGTCCTTAGTGATAATTGATCTTATTTTTACAGCATTGTCAAATTGACAAAGATAAATTAATGATAATAATAATAATATATACATTATACTCGTACACTATACATTACAATGCGTCATAAAATATACCTTACTGTACATGTGTAATCTCTTTTCAATCATCATCCTTGTCATCACAAGGAGTGTTAAAAAATAGTATTTCTGTCGTGGACCACTACATCGCCACAGCGGCAATTACGGTCATATATACTCACCGCTGTACGTACTGAAAATTTTGTATTAGCATGTTATGCTAAGCTATGCTATCAAGATACCGGATATGAACAAATCGTTCTTATCTGATCAATCAAAGCAATGATACTAAGTTATGTAATTAAATTCTTCGAAAATCCTTAGTAGGTAACGTAAAGTAAGTACCTACTGCGTAAAGTGTTGTTCGAGACATGTCAATAGAGGAATTATCGCTTGTGTGAAGGATTCCCGTTCATGATACAAGCAGAGGCAGAGGGAAAATTGGTACGAGGCTGTAACTGACCATCATTATTATCGCACCCCACGAGTGCGTGAAGATGGAGTTTCCGACAAACTTCTTCTAGAATTAGTAGCTACAAGTAAATGATAAGGACTACTAATACCATACGAACTAATACATATTAGTATAAATGCCTGAAGGAACACGAAAACAGACCATAAGAAACTGACCACATACAAAACTAGTATACAAACAAAGTCAGAAAAATTGTTTTCCAGCCTTTTAGTAAAGTGTACATGCTTTTTTTGAAGGTAACCTATGTCGTATTTTCCTAGAGACATATAGTTATAGTTAATATCGCGCATCTCTACGCAACGCTAAGGAATTTTAACCTTTTCCAGATCGACTTAATCACCTCAGATAAGCGGACGATATTCTTTCTTTTAAACTACGTACAGTAAAGGGTTAGAAAAATGATTAATGCTTACTTGAAACATAGAAAAGAAAATAGTAGGTCTCAAAATGAATGAAAATAAAATTAAATTGTTGACAATTAGTTACACATACACCATAAATCTGAACGGAAAGCCACTTGAATATATTATGAATAGAGGTCGAGCGCCGTTTTAATAAGGGCTGTCAAAAGTTCTGGTCACTAAAAGAAATCATTAAATAGATAACTTTAGGTCGATTTTCTTAGAACCTATTATCTATCTACTCTCACATATGGATGCCAAATGTGGACGCGTAATACACAAATAAGAACCAAAATAGTAGTATGCTAGAACAGAAATGTCAATGAGCGTTCTTAAAACAAAGAGAATACAAGAAAAGTGAAGAGATCAGACGGAATATGAAGGTTAAAGATATGATGAAAAAGGCGAAGATGAAGGAATATAGGAAGATGCACAGATTAGAGATGATTATGAGGAAGCTCATGGTCGCTCAGAGGGCAATGCTCGGAGTTTCCCTGTGAGATCGAATCACAAATGAGGAGATCCATAGTAGAACCAGAGTCACCGACATCACCCAGATGGTTGCGAAACTGAAGTGCCAGTAGGCAGGGCACATAGCTCGACGGACAGATGGCCGTTGGGGCAGTAAAGTCCTCGAATGACGACCTCGTACCGGATGACTTAGTGTTAGTAGGCCCCTAACTAGATGGACAGACGATCTGGTCAAGATCGCCGGAATAGGTTGGATGACTGCAGCGCAGGACCGAGGCCTTTCTCCAGCAGTCGACAGACGTCGGAAGACTCCAGCTGAAATGATTATGAAATAATATTGAAAGTTTCCGATATTCTTTGAATTAAAGAAAACCAAAAAACGCTTTCTCATTATTGGTGGCAGATATGGGAGCAAATATATTATATATTGACACATTATTGTAAAAACAGTGGACGGTACATATATTATGGTATTTTAATATTTTTTTAGAATAGAAAGTATAGCAGAAGTGATAGAAGGAGAATCAAATGATTTGGCAAAAAAATATAGAGAGGCAGTTCTGTTGTTTGATGATATTGTGACAATGCCAACTACATCGCCCCGCTTTATCAAGACTCATTTGCCTCTGTCACTACTACCTCCGACTTTACTCGACAACAATAAGGTAAATGATTAAAATTAGCCTTTTTAATATTGATATAGGTTAAATAAAACTCTCACTTCTCTGGTTACTCTTAAAATATATTACTTAGCTTTAAGGTAAAAGCAAGATTTCTGTGTAGTTAAACTAAACCGCTTCTGTTAAACATTGAAGCGCCTTTAAAAAGGATAGTTGATGCATGCATATTGTAGATTGATCAAATTACACAAATTAAAACTGAAAACAAAATTTTTTGAACGATGCGGGACTCTAACCCGCAACGTCTCGGGTTCTGTGCGAGCGCTCTTTCCAACTTAGCAGTTCACTCACTTCATATCACTTTAAAAACATAACAAATTGCTTAGATTTGCAAGATATCTGAAGTCAATTTCCTAATATACAAATATTGGGGTTGAGCAGGCTATCAACTGTACATCCTGTAAATGAAATCACAACCTGAGAGTTGAACAAAGCATACAAGATTTTATAAACGATACGTCACTCCAACGGTTGGCTCAGTTGGGAAGAGCGCTCGCACGGAACGCGAGAGGTTGCGGGTTCAAGTCCCGCATCGTTCATAAAATTTAGTTTTCAGTTTTATTTGTGTCATTTATCCCAGAAGTGAGGATCCTACTGAAAAACATAATAAATTGTTTTGATCACATTATAAAAAATTAGATCGTATGATTAATAGATGATCTGTATTGCATTGTATTTGGGGGAAGATAATTTGTGTAAAAAGTGTGTTAATATTATTATTATCTGTAGACTGTAATTTTATTCTACTTTTCATCCATGGTTAACGATCGATTAATAGATCGAGCAACGAAATCTTCAGTAATATGTTCCGTACTGAAATTTTTAAAGCACGCAATTCAATTTTATCCATTTTCGGCATCACGCTCCCACCAACTGAAAACAAAAGACTATAAATATTTAAAATAACAAAAGATATCGTAATAATTTCTTTGTTGGCGGAATATACTCTTTTTGGTTCCAAATAGTAAATTACTGCCGCGGACTGACACTGAACACACAGTTAATGCTGATCTTTTTGTTACTAGTATCACTGATAAATTTGTTTCAAATAAATATTGTAGTACCTACCTATCTATAATATTATCAGTATCTTGTACCAAACTGTATGGCGTAAAAGATAAATGACAATAATAAATCACTCTTTCTATATGGCATATATTTTGAAATAGAAATATAAAACACTTTATTAGCAAGAAAAAACATACACCTTAAATTTAGAGTATTAATTACAATCTTAAAATACTAAATTAAATTAAATAGGTAACAAAAATCATTAAAATATAAAATAAAAAATAATATAAAATAAAATGTTAAAAAGATTTGTGCAGCGCGTGATTCCATGCTAAAAACAGCTGACTCAATATATTGTTGGTCAGTGCAGAAGACACCAACACAACACTGGTTTTCAGCAGCCCCTCGTGACATTTGGAGTTGACAGTTGCTGTAGTCTTCCCGTCGTATTTAATTTTGATTTCGACGATAATTTATGATTTTTTTTTTAACTAGGTGGTGTACATAGCCCGTGAGCCGAGGGACGTGGCAGTCTCATACTACTATCATAATAAATTAACAAGGTTTATTAACGATGATCCCGACTTTAAATCATTTTGGAACCTTTTCAAGAATTCTGAAGGTAAACCTAATACTATCTATTTTTAAGTATTATTTTCTTTATATTGCGTTACGGCAATACTTCAAGCCGGCCCATTTTCCAGCGCTTTGCGTACCAAACTAAATTATTTTAATATTGAACCATCCATCAAACCATCCGGAGGACGAAGCCAAATTGGCTTCGCAGAAGCTAGGCGTCATAAATAGAGCACGGCAATACTTCAAGCCGACCCATTCTCCAGCGCTCCAGTGCCGTGAAGCAGTAATGTTTACTGCTTCACGGCAGAAATAGGCGCCCTGCGTTTTGGCATTACGACCATGGGACCTGTAGACGTATGCGTAGATGCAGCCGCCCGAAAGATTAAAGCGAGAATGTCTAAGTAACTATTATGATACATACTCAACTAAGCATTACCTACTTAATCTGTGTGTAAATCTAACAAAAGATCATTTTTCCTAATGTTACAGTGATCTGGGCACCATTTTTCCAACACGTTCAAGAGGCATGGGAGAAGCAAAATCATCCCAATTTTTTGTTTTTATTCTACGAAGATCTTCTTAAGGTAATTTATTACCTTTAACTTGTGGTGTAATTTTCTTAATTATAAGGTTAATACCGAGCGTGGGTAACTGTTTACGACCTGTGAACAAAAATCAGTTACAGTAATATTAGATTCTCCTTCTTTTATATCTTGCTGTATGTCCGTTAGAGATTTTCTTTTTCATTTTTATATTTATTTAGAGAAAACAAACAGTATTACAATAATAAATATATAGAAAAAAAACTTAAAACTAACACTTTCATCAGTGAAGTATCAAAAAATTTAACTGTTTGTTACAATGTGCCTAGCGAAAAAACCACAGATAAACACAATAATGACTAAACTCAATAAGTTACAACATGACTACAAACACTTATAACACACTACTACAAACACTTATAACACAATACTCCAAACACTTATAACACACTACTACAAACACTTATAGC
>CATIXN010000233.1:0-10568 GCA_949711725.1 Leptidea reali | reverse complement strand
CACAATACTCCAAACACTTATAACACACTACTACAAACACTTATAGCACAATACTACAAACACTTATAATACAATACTACAAACACTTATAACACAATAATACAAACACTTATAACACAATACTACAAACACTTATAACACAATACTACAAACACTTATAGCACAATACTACAATGAATTGAATCGTGAGAGATAGAAAAAAATTAGAATGGGCATGAAAAATATTCATTTCTCATACTCGGAAAGTAATGTTGTTTTGATCTGATTATTGGGTGGAAAATGCTGTTTCCCTCCATAGAGAAGGAAAAACTCATACAAATTACTTCCCACCTAAGGGTCGGAATGAACTTTAAAAATAGAACTGCTGTGAAGAGTTTTATGTAAAAAATAACTAATTAGAAAAAATGCTGCGGCCATGTGACTTTCTAAACAGCCAGTCTGAACTTAGCGCAAACTTCTTTGAGCGGAATAAGCCGCAACAATTACGCGGTAAGTATTTGAAATTTAAAAAGCTTGTATAAATAAATTGGCGGGATACTAATCTGTGCTTAGATAAACAACTAGTTTTATTTTCCTCATATTCAAAATGAAAAGTAGAGTGTTTAACTCGATTAAAAGTATCAATTCCTACTCGGACTATAGCCGACCTCAGTGCGCTTTGGCGTCTAAATACGTCGGGAATTGATTCTTTCGACCCTCGGTTAACAATCTACTATTTCACTATCACCAAGCAACGATCTGAACCCACCTGTATTTACTTTTTCATGAAATATAATATCAATGACTCAAATGTAAACTATATTATAACAGCTTCATGCCCGAATTATAAACCTGTTCATTTCGTGTACGGTTCTCGCATAGGCAACATCTAATACATCTTTACACCGTGATGTAGGACTTCTACAGCGTAATCCTATTTTACTTAATGTTTAAGGTCAGCTTTTATCATCATCATCAGCCGGAAGACGTCCACTGCTGGACAAAGGCTTCCCCCAAAGCTTTCTACGACGATCGGTCCTGCGCTGCCCTCTTCCAACGTATTCCAGAATCAGCTATATTCTGTAATAATTTATGACCAAATATATACCAATACCTCTATGAGTGTGACGGTCTTTCAAATTATTTAAATCAAAACGGTAAAAATTCAACGTGGAATCCTAATTTTGTTGGAATTCTAAATGTGTAATTTATTTATTTTGAATACTTTCCCCGCCAACGTGACGCATACTCCAGGTGTGACCTGACAAAAGCGTTGTTAAGTTAAAAATTAAGTATTTCTTAAACTCGATTCCCTGTCTTAAAATGATACCAAGCATTTTATGATTTATTAATGATATGATCATAGTGCCCTCTAAATATGAGTTCGACATCCAGGATTACCCGCAAATCTCAAACTCCTTAACGCTTTCTTGTGTTATTTCATATATCTGATAATTATACAGAACTGGATTAAATTTTCTAAAACTTATAGCTTAATCGTGCAGTCTATCTCCAATCTCGGTATATGCGGTAGTGAAAATTGTCGATCCCACGGGATCTCGTAGTTCGCAGGATCCCGCACTAAGTAGCCAATATAATCTAATGTAAGGCATTTTTAGGTGAGAGATGTGGTCTCTGGCTACCCCTGTAATGATTATGTACTTATTCTAACGTAAATATATAAAATTCATAAAGTAATAAAAAAACTTTTATGTAAATTGTAAAGTTATTATGAGATCAAGTTAATTAGAGATCAAATCAAATTAATATAAGACAACAAAATACTGGAATTATGAGATCAGTTTTATCACCAACATGTGACTGAAAATGTTTTCGTAGGAAAGATAACATGTCCGGTGTCAGTCGCCGAACTACTTCTTCTGCTTCTCTGTAATCCCACAAATCCCGCGTGATCCCGCACTTGTAATATCGCAATACGCGGGAGTTGAAAATAACGCAGGATCTCAGAATACCGAGACTGGAAGCCCTAGGCACAACATTTATCTATATTTATTAAGTAAGCAAGGTTATTCAAGTCATTGATTGATTGGAGGAGGAGAGTATAGAAGAGAACTTGGTAATTCCAAAATATGCAGTCGGTGAAAATATTGAATAGTAAAGGTCCGAAAGGAGATCTTTGGGGAACACCAGATGTAATAGGAACAAAAATTTAAGGGCCTTTAAATCGTATGTGCTCGGCTCGAGTTCTATGTGTAACGTAACTTTAGCCATCTAAGAAGGTTGCCATGAATACTGATACCAGCTAATTTCTTCTTAATTAATATAAAATGAGAAACTTTAACGAAAGTACGTAATCTGTATAAATGGCGTCAACCCGATGTTCTTCGTTTCTAGCCCTAGTTACTATATTCACCAATCTACACAGATTGGTCCCAGTGGATGTTTCGTTAACAAAACCGTCTTAGTGTACGTATAAAATATTGGGAATATTGAAAAACGGCGCACTAGCCGCGTTGCGGGAGGAAGACAACATGTTTCCTGTTCCAATGCGCTACATATTACTAATTCCGGGTGAGACTGTGCATCCCCGCTTATGAACGGTCCAGAACAACACAAAACAGAGTTAAGAAAATATGTGATTTCTAAGTCTTCAAGTCTACTATAATTATTTAGAATGCCGTTAAACTGCTATAATCCAGCGAAAAAGAGAAACGAGTTTTTTTTAACTATTTCCCATGTTATCTCATATATTTCGGTGTATTGACCAGATAAAAGAGTCTAGGAGATATGGGAGTCTATTACAAACTATACCTTACTATCATATTAGGTAGGTTTCTTCATTGCCTACCTTTTTCCATGTTACCTCATTTTATATGAACACCGTTGACCTTGCTTTCTTGTAACAATTTCCATATCTCATTGACCTGAAAATAAAGCCTAGGTCAGATATAACACCGTCGTATAAACTATGTGTTACTATCTCAATTAAAATTACAAATTATTATTTACGATGCAGGACCTTCGAGGCAATGTGCAGCGTGTTGCAGAGTTCTTCGGTAAATCACTGACAAACGAACAGTTAATTGGGCTGTGCGAACATCTGACATTTGACAATTTCAAGAAAAACAAGGCAGTCAATTACGAACACATGATTAAAAAGGGTATATTTACAAAAGATGGCGCTTTTATCAGACAAGGTAAAGCTGGTACTGAACTACTTTTATAAACTGGTTTAGCCTAGTCTACACTGATTCTGTCGCGTTTAAAATCAGATTTTTGACGAGGCAGAACTAGCACAGTAGACATATGTACCAGTACGGAAACTGCCTACAAACGTTCGAAATGGCACACTCACACAAACATGCGCATCGACGAGGCCCCTAAGCAGTTTTCGCGGTCAATACGAGTCGAGTGTCACGTTGTTATTTGTTTCCGCGATATTTTTAAAAATACCAGCGTATTATACGGCTATTTGAACTCGGCTTCATCAAAACTCCAGTTTTCGTTATTTAAAGTATAAAGTAGTATAGTATATAAGAATGATTTATTATTATATTATTATTATAATTAGTACGTATTCGAATTATAAGTCCGTGAGATCGATTATAATAAATTCGTGAACTAACTAAGATGGCGGCTGCAATATTTATTATCATTTTTTTTAAGAGTGTGGTTTAATGGTTTTCTAGGATGTTTTTTTACTTTTATTTATTTTGGACAAAATTACCTGCATGTGTATTGCATGGTTTTTGTGAGCGTTGAAACTAATACCAGCTAGTGCTACCAAAATGTAAAATTCAAGATGGCGGTTGCAAAAAATTATCAAGATTTTCGTCACGCGTGTCGTTTACATGGTTTTCGAGGGTGCTGAAAAAATAGTGTTGTCAGAATGTAAATCCAAGTCAGGGTGTTGTTTTCATGGTTCTCGAGGGTGTTGAAGCCGATAATGGTGGACTTAAAAGAAACAAAGACTGAAATAAAATTGATAATTCACCGACACTTCCAAAAATCTCAAATATGATACCCATATTGATTTTTTATTGAAAATGTCACATCCGCCATCTTGGATCTTGAAATGGGTGTCATATTTGTTATTCTATTCCCGAAAATCTCGACACTCCTGAAAATCTCGAAAATGATACCCAATTTGATTTTATTGAAAAGTTACATCCGCCATCTCAACAACAATAATTGCCCCGTCTAGACATGTTCGTGGGATGACTGCAGGGAGGAGTTCCTTAAGACGGTGGTAGAAGTGAAACTTCAACGGACAAAGTTTAAAAACACATATTTCAAAGATTTCCGACAATATTTCAAAAAAAAATTTAAACGAAAATTAAAAAAAACAGTCCAAAAAAATTATTTCCAAGAAAAACATTCAATAAAATGTTGTGTAAAAACATTACATAACAGTCATCACGTGACTATAATATTGCATAATATACTGTATAGATATCATACATATACTATACATAAAATTCTTACGAATTTTACTTTTTTACACTCTGCAACACCCTATAAGTGAAAACTCTATTTTTAAAGTCGGTTAGAAAAATAACCTGACAACCCTATTACTTCAATGGAGTGTACGCACATAAAGGTAAGTATTTTATCAACAAGGCTTAGTACTGTAGTACTTCTGTACTGATACATATGTCTTCTGTGGAACTAGTATAGACTAACGAGAAACATGTCTAACGAGATCGAACCAATCGAATACCAACTAACAACTATAATATTATGAAGTTTTTTAGTGTCATTTTTTATTCAAAACTTCATGTTCTATACATAATATATAATATATATATATAGTGTGACAGCCAAAATGATAATTGTTAGAAAACAAAGACGTTTTATACATATAGACTATGCACGTCATACAAAATTAAAGCCGAAATATGGCAAATGCCACAAATGACACTATAATAAGCTTCTACTTCTATGTGTATACATTTCTGCGTTTACTCCAGTTGTTTAAAATATTATGGGTCAATGGGCAGCAATGTAAACACTTTTTAGTTTAAGCTGCGTATTTTGAATTTAGAACCCGATTTGGACAGTGACATCAGTGGAGTAGCAGTTAGGTATTTTTTTACGCTTATCAGTCTGTCCCTACTTTCTGATCAAGATCTGTTCAGTTGGAGGTTTTATAGGTTTTCAATAAAAATCCCACTCATACTATAAAGGCGAACGTTTGTATGTTTACTTATCGGTTTATGCGTATATTTGTTACTCCTTAACGCTCTAAATGTATTTGGATCTAATAAGTTAAGGTAACCTATAATGAGAGAGACTTGATTTTTTTTACGCGAATTAAATAGCTGATTGGCTGAAAAAAGTTGACTAACAATATATAAGGATTGACACCTGCTATGAAAAAAATGTGGGTAAATAATTCATAAGAAATTCTATAAAACGAAATTGTTTATAACGATTAAAATTATATAAATATTAAAATACCCTTTAAAAGTGTAACTACACGTATGGCTATGGGTATTTGGTCATATTCAATCAAATAATGAATTATGTATCAGTATAATTCATATATTATATATTAATATTATTTATTTATTAATTTTCTTACTCACCCTTTTATATTTTTTTCATTTTCTCAAGGCAAGTCCGGGTCTTGGCGAGACCACTTTGATCCTGAAATGACTTTAGAAGCAGATCGTTGGATCAGTGAAAATCTACAAAACACGGACCTGCGCTTTCCAAACATGGAAAGTTGAAGATATATAATATTATTACAAAAACCAAAACTAACTAAAACTTAGAATGTCTGAATATTTACGCAATTTCTTATGCAATTGTAAATTACATACGGCTTGTGTTTAAACGCCTACTAGTAAAGTACCTATGTTACTACCAAAAAAAAACGAAATACCTGCCAGAATAGATTGTGTTTCATAAAGTATTGTAGAAATGAACCTATTTTCCTTATTATTCTATACCATAAAGATTGACCCCCTTATTCATAATGGTCCGCTAACTTTAAACAGCCGCTAAGGAGTGTTTTTTTCTCATTCTGACTTAGGTCAATAGAAGAAGACAGAGTGAGAATTAGCAATGCTTTAAGTTAGCAGACTATTATGAATAAGAGGGTTATACCTTAACACATTTAAAGTTAAATTCAGACCAAATATTTCATATTATCGCTAAATAGATGCTACCAATATTTAATTTCACAACTTTGAATTTAGTTTTAGTTTTAATGAGGCAAAAATGTTAACGCTAGATAATATTTCTTTTTTGAATATCAAATATAATATTGCGTATTCCAAACACATGTTACTTGTTTATTATTTTATGTATTTGAATATAATATTATTATAACATAGCCAAATAAATATTTCACTCTCAATATTATTTTTTTATTACAACAAATGTTTAAGGTAAATAAATTAACTTGTGTATAAGCGCCATTTTTAAGGGTAGGAAAGAAAGGGAAACGACTACAATTCGTCGTACGCACTCGCCGGTCGCTGCCGCGGCACGCTACGCTCGGCTCGTGCGTTGTTTTAACTGTTCTAACATAACCTACTCTAACCAACTTTAGTTTTTTAATTTAAAAACGAGGCGGTACTCGAACAGTTAGCTCAGTTGGTTAGAGCACCGGCACGGAACGCCGGAGGTCGTGGGTTCATAAAATTTTGTTTTTCAAATTTTATTTGTGTATTAATCCTAGAAGTGAGGGTTATCACTTTAAAAACATAACATATTGTTTAATGAATCTTCTATGTACCCCTCGCTACAGCAGAAAGTCGTCCTTTTCGAATGGATAGAGGAGAAAAAATATTTTTCACTTCTCATTCTCTGAAATTGCTTATTTGTGCACGATATAGGCTGCACAAAATAGATTTCTGTGCACAAGTGCACAAAAGGATCTACTCATAAATGTATCTATAATATCATTATATATCATAAATGTATATATAATGAAAAAAAACAGAGTTTATCACTTGTCCACGAAACCTTTTTATCCTCAACATTACTATAAGCTTGCTAAAAGTCTCGGATAAAAATGGTTCGTTTTGTGCACTCGTAAAATGTAATATTTTCAAAAGAAAGGATGAAAAAATATTTTGTCGTCACTGACTTGGCTAAACTAAAAACAAAAAGGCCTTTGACTAATTTTTTTTAAATAAATGATTAGTTTAAAATTAACTTGTTTTATGTCATTATTCATAACTCATCGCAATTATCGAAAAATTGATGCCTGCACAAGACTCATAGAGTCTAAAATGGATGCTGGAGATACGTAATTTTGACCAAGATGTAAGTAAAGTATATATCAATAGCAACATGATGAAATATAAAACCTCTAGGTTATAAGGTCTAAGATTAAAGGTCTATGTAAAATCTCGGAGCTCCTTTACACAATATGCCGGCTAGATTATGGGTACCACTACGGCGCCTATTTCTGACGCATTGATCAGCAACTCTACCTACAATATGACAAAAAGTCAAGTCAGACAAAAGTCATACAAAATACGAAGAATTTTTTTTCCAACCCTATAAGGGTTGCAATATATTGCTGGGTGTGGAGACTTGAATCTTTTGCCTGTCCTTATGATGGACGATGGAAATAATTTTTCTTCCTGGGGATATTTTACATTATTTAAAATTTAAATTTAAATATATAAAATAAATTATTATGATTAATTACATTTCATGCTTTTTGGAAAGAGATAACTGATATTTCGCGACATATATGAAAATTGACGAGCAGGAGAACGTGTGAAAACTTTTCTTTTAAATCAAAATGTACATTTTTAAAAGTACGCGTGTGTTTAGCGTGCGAAAAGTTATTCTTTTCTACACTAGTGATTTTTTAAAATTGAATTGGTGTTTTTTATTTTTTCTTCAAGAATTGTTCAAACTATGTATAATTATTACTTGTAGTCTAAGTACTGTAAAAATAATCACTTCACATCAGTTCAATACCTACTCGGTTCCGGTACGCCCACGAAAGCTGATACTGTGCAAAACGGGTTGTATCGGAAAAATAAATAGTTTTTTTTTACATACATTGTTTTGTACCGTGCTGTGCATAACGTTTTATATCGCATAATTTTTTTGTTCTATCGTATATGTTGTCCTTATCGGCATTCCGCATTCCGCAGACACGTCGCTCTATATGCTGTTTTTTTTTTTCGCAAATGTATTAAAACGTCGTTCGGTGCACGTGCGTGTCAACGAAAGGGACGAAGAAACTATTTACACAACTATTGATTAGCGTTTTGTGGTTTATTTATCCCATTTTCATCATTTACATAATATATTTATCACTATCAGATTTTTTTCAAATGATTATCGATAATTCGATATTTTTCCACGACGAAATATACTAGAGAACTTATCTGATAAGTACTATTGCAATAAAACCACGATAACCTTTAAAATAAGAGATGAATAAAGAGATTAAATTATTATATTTGATAAAGAGTAATATTATGTAATAAAGTTCAATCATTTGATAACTGTCGCAAGAGGGTGAAGCTGTTTCTGTATTATTGTAGTGAAAATGAGAATAAACAAAAAAGAACAGTTTCCGTTTGAAATTGAGAGGCTAAGTGACGAAGAAAATAAGGAAGTTACGCGCTGCTATAATGGTGAGGCTGATTTTATTGTGTTACCATTTCGTAAGTTCGGAAAAATTATAAATCTATCTACACTAATAAATGAAGAGCCGGTTTTATTGTCCGGTTATACTGCGAAAACTACTGAACCGATCGGGCTTATACTTACGGACTTATACCATAAGAAGCAGCGTATTTCGGAGAAGGTTTTGTATATGATATGTTACACTTGTGGGCAACCATAGTCAAACTGTGTCTCTAAAAGTTTATAAGTACCTCCGAGTCTGTTCTGGTATTCCTCAAGGGTCAAACCTCGGTTCTCTTTTATTTTCGGATTAAATAAATAACAAAGGCTGTTTCAGGAATTCGGTCATCTTAAATATGCTAACGACACTTGAGATTTATAGAACTATAATATATAGCCAACCGTAATTACTGCCTTAACTTAAGACCGATTTAGAAAATTTTTAAAGGTATTTTATTAGAAATCAACTATTTTTTTAAATCCTAAAAGTGTAAAGTAATAACATTTAGTCGGAAACATAGCCCCAACATTATAAATGAGGCTGAGTTAAGTACTTGGGTTAAATGCTCGACTCAAAGCTACGTTTCGACTATCATGTTGATCACATTGTAGGGAGGACCTTTCAACAGTTAGGTATCATTTTGCGCCTTGTCCATTCAGGCAGCCATTTCATCACTAAGGGCTGTATCACTCTTTAGTCCGCAGCATTTTTGAATTCGCAAGTGTAGTATGGAATCCTCAATACGCACTGGACATTGCTCGACTTCAAAAGTTCATTTTAAATTTTTGGTGTCAATATCAGACTATCGCACTGGGCACATATTCGTTGACTACGTCAACCCGATATTTTATTTAGACATTAGAAAGACAACGCAACTATTTGGACTATTTTCTTTTAAAAATTGTTAAAAACCATTTAGACTCTGAAACATTATTATTAAAAATAATCTTTCTAGTTCACAAGACCTCCTCAAGTTCGAATAATTATGCTAGCAACTAATTTGTCCATGCAGTTATTACAATACCACTCTTTGTGACGTAGATATATTTTATTTAACCTTGATAAGATAATATACGAAAGAAGTTGGCAACATTATATTTCGATTGTTTATATATAATAATATAGTTTATTTATAATTGCAATTGGCTCCATACCTACTTTGTGTAATGCAATCACAGTAATTTGGTTCTCTTTATCACCCCACTCCATTTTAATATCGCAAAATATTGTACAATGTTTTGTGTGGATATGTATATATGGGTATAAAAATTGCTTTATCAATCTTAATTTTATACTTGGAAAGTTGGAATGATAATGGGGAATAATAAAAGTAGACTAAGTCTCCAACTAATATTTTTATTGAACTCTGTGTCTTAGTCCTGGTTAAAAATATTCATTGAAAAGGATTAAAATGATGAAATTTGAATTTTTTCAATAATTTCAATTCTTTTTCAAGTATATATAGATATACAGTTTACATGGGGTGACTGATTCCGAATACTTTTCAATCAGTATCTTTAATCAGGGAGAGTACGACATACATAATACTTAACAATTATTGAGATTATACACACATATTTAAAAAACAAACAAAATAGCGTGGACCATGGGCACATAGTCTATACACTACACGGTCAGCTGCTGTGAACTATAGGCGCCACCCGACCGTCACGCGACATGCAACACACAGACGAAAAAGTTTGAGACGATGTAATAAAAGTTTCACTTTAAAAAAATAATACAAGGCACCATCTTATTTAAATGTTTAAAATAATCCAGAAACCACAATGACAAAGTGAATATGTCTTGGTTGAGTCAAATTAGATGGTGATAGTTGTATCGAATTTATTAAAAAATAGAACAAATTACTATCAACATGGAACGAACCGTAACACATAAACTTAATTGATATGACAAAGCAACGTTTGCCATGTAATGATGATAGTTTAATCTTATGACAAACAGGTATATGACTGTTTTAAACAAAGCAGCAGGATTACACGTTAAATTTTGGAGTTTT
>CATIXN010000232.1:12812-26947 GCA_949711725.1 Leptidea reali | reverse complement strand
TAAATTTCGCATCGAACGGTGGTAGTTTCATGTCGATACAATCAGTGGTTAAGGCGTGAAAGAGCCTCAAATAAAGACAATTTTCATTATATATATATGTAGAAGATAGAAGATATCTTAGATATTATACGTCTAGATAGAGCCTCTTGCTGCTAACAACCGACGAAAACAGGCCAGGATTATAACGGAAGTGTGCGTCACAAGCGACGTCTTACGCTCGCGATTTGAATATCACTTTGTGTTATTGTGCGTGCATTACTCAAAATAGAGGTTAACAGTTGAACTCAATTTTTTTCGACATTTCTACAACTGTCACAATCTATCTAGACGTATTAATGATCTGAGTAAAATACCATGTTCTGATAAATAATTATGTACTTTTTGTTTTACTTTCTTGTCTATATTGAATTAATCTCTAATAGAAACTTTTGATCAAAATTTCACTACTTTTCTTACCTCTTAGAAGAGATTGGCCTGTTGTTTTTACTAAAATTACATAATTTTTTTTTTCATTAAATAGCCTGAGGGCGGTGGCTCTATTCCCGAGGAGTGGTATAATTTAGGATGTCGTTAATATCTTAATATTACCAAAAAAATTAATAAGAATCAGTGGTGTAATGTTGATAATTCATTCAAATGACGTTCCTGAACTTTAAAAATTTTCTATTAATAAAGTTTTTTTTTGTTAAAGATGCTGTCCAGCGCTTCATAGAGCTTCCAATATACACAGAGGTGAATCCAGCAGAAGATGCTTTGCTAAAATGTCGGATATCGGACAAGAGGGGCGTTTGCTCATGGCAAAAAGACAATAAGGTAAGTCTCATATTATAAGGGCTACCGAAAGTCTTAAAGTGTAATAAAGCGGTTTATAATCTTGAGAGTAATTGTTGAATTCCCTGACTTATTCGCTTAAAATTTTATAATATTTAGGGTGGACGCCGGAGTTTTATTTTGGATTATGTGTTATATTCATACTCTAAAAAGTATAAGGTAAATATTAAAATATATAGATTAATTAATACTTGAAATTTCTTACAATCCGTTTTTGGGTGTGTCTACTCGGAGAATATTCCTACCAAATGTCAAGCCTCTACGGCTTATGGTTCCAGAGATTCCAGCGATGAGTCAATATATATGTGGAAAAATCTATCTATAGATTTATAAGTTAATGCGTAGCAGTGCCATCTTGTGGAAAGTCTACGAAAATGCATACAGGAAAAATATTTTGTTCGATTACATTGTTATATAATTTTAGATATTATATTACTTGAAAGTTTTCATTAAGATCGGTTGAACGGTCTAATACGGTCTAGTGGCAAGTAACGATAGAAAATCACACAGAAACCATCTTGATATAAACTACTTTGATAAGAAGACTTTAATTACAATTGAGTGGCTTAGCAGCGCAAAGAGAACAAATATACAACACACCTATAATAAACTTATTCAAGGTAATTATTACCATCACCCTTAGATTAAGGTTTGGTATACGCTACGCTCCAACTAGATACCGCAGGCGTAGTCGCAAAGTGCGACAAGTTATACTACGCACAAGTGGGCGTACTACGACGTTGACGTGCCACAAGTTCTGTTAAACTTTGCTAATAGTTGAAACTAAAATGCCGGGTTGCGTAGTTAAAGTTAGTAAAAAATAATACTACAAGAAACAAGAAAGACACTGGGATCAGTAAGTATTTTGTATTTTATTAATTTCAATCCTATTAATCCTATTAATATTATATATGTGAAAGTTTGTATGTCTGGATGTATGTTTGAACTTCTTTAACGCAAAAGCTACTGATTGGATTTTGATGAAACTTTACAATAATATAGCTTACACACCAGAATAACACATAGGCTATTTATTATTTATAAAACTATCGCGTGAATTATACTTTATATGGCAAAACAACGTTTGCCGGGTCAGCTAGTCTAAAATAACACGAAGCGTATGTTACAAAATTTGAAAGATGCCATTGAGTGTCAGATGCCACGCACACAAGCATCTAATAGTTGCCGTAATAAAAAAGCTATTATTCTTAGGTAGTGCGGTATCTAGTTGGAACGCAGGGGAGACCTATCCTTTATCGAAGCCACCATCACAAAATTAACAACAGTTAAAAGTTTGCCGGCCTTTAAAGTTTAAAGAGCGGTGGTGCAAAATGTTGCCCAGACATAATTGTAGCTAGCCACAGTATTCCATTCTATTACAATTTAAATACTTGCAAAAAATAACAGAAGATACGGCGAGTCGTTAAATTTATGTAGCCGTCGGATTAACTTCGAATTCATAGTTCGCAGTTTTACCGTAATGCATGCCCATTTTCTTCCCGAGAATTTCACGTAAATTTTTGCACTAATTCTCAGTAACATATTCTACGGCTCTGGAGTTATATTAATGTTTTAATATTTTGCGTTATTCAACTTATGCAATTTATTTCCACTCTGATTAAAATATACATGTTCTATTTGCCAATTGGAAAAGCTGAGCTGTTTATAACATTAAGAGACGAATTACCTGTTTGAACATTAAAATATAAATACTAAACATGGATGTTTTGCTTGGAGATATTTGTAGAGAGAGACGCAAGTTATGAAACATGTTCTAATTAACTCACAAATTGAGACTTTGAAAATAATAATAATAAGACTTTATTTTCAGAACATAATCACATAATAATAATAAAAACATTGATACACTTTTTACACAAATTATCTTACACCAAATTAGGCATATATAGCCGGTGTTATGGCAAGACAACGATATATTTAATACAATATACTTACATAAACATACATAAATACATATTTTATTTTAATGTTTTTAAGAAAGCTAACAGCAAGTTGTACTATACATTAAAATAATTAACAAACATAATTTATTCGAGCTAATAATAGGCTTCCACATATAAACATACATAAATACATATAAACATCCATGACTCGGAAACAAACATCCATATTTATCAAATAAATGCCTGCACCTACCGGGATTCGCACCCGGTAATGGTACATAGTATTTTCTTTGATTAAACCGAGTGTTACATATTACACAAAACACTTTTAAAGGATTAAAACGCGTGTAATTTTATCATTTTAGATGGTCTAAAATTATATAACACCTGGGATCCAATAATCTCTAAATTAAAACCCACATCTACACATACCAAAAAAGAAGAGGACACTGTCAGTAAATTTTGCCAAAAACCATTTATCTACAGCAAATACCACCTCCGAGGCAATAAGTGGCGCTAAACTGCATAATGACAACTATGACAAATACTGTCTTTGACTTATTTCATCTTCAGTCCCCCTGAAAACGAGATCTGGAAAGGTCTTAAAACTTCGGGTTAACTGAAATAAAAATAGAAATGTAACTTTAACGCAAAAATCGAATGTAAAAATACAGTTACAACTACACGCGTTTTGATCCTTCAAAAGTTTTATTTAAATAATGGTACATTACAATTAAAAAATTGTGGCGATCCGTTAGCGTCTAGTTTTGGCAAAATACGCACACTAAAACAAAGTACTTAAGTATCGCGAGTGTAAGACGTATCTTGTCATGTATACTTTTAAATAATACAGTCATAAACCTGGCCTGTTGTCATGCGTTGTCTAACAGCAAGACGCTCTATAGACGTATTAATTATCTGAATTTTGAAAAATATAATATCATCTTATATTGAAATTGCATAGACTAGGTAAATATTTGCCAAAACAGAGAAACAAAAATGGAGATAGATGGAAGAGGCCTTCACCCAGGGAGGGGTTTATTCCCATCTTTGGGCAAGTGACTCACGGAATGGGGAGAGGTGATTCAACCGCCCATGGACATCCGGAACAACAGGTGTCAAGAGAGAGTGAGAGTATGCTCTTTTCTTGAAGGTCCCTAGGTCGTATCCGTTCGGGAAAACCGCATCCGGTAATTAATTCCACAAAATGCCTGTGCGAGGCAAGAAATATCTTGCAAAACTCGCGGTTGTTTCATGCCAGACGTCAACGTGATGCAGGTGGTATTTAGCGTTTTAACATTATGTCTGGTGGTGGAATTCGGCCGCTGGTATCAACCCGAACTAGCTCCTCTCAGCACTCCCCGTGATAAATGCGTTAAAAGATGTAGAGAGAACCCACATCTCTACGCAACGCCAAAGAGTCAAGCCGATCGGAGATGACTTGATCGTCGATGATTCGAACCCCTCTTCGTTGTATGCGGTCAAATGGAAGAAAGCTGGCACTGGCGAGCACCCGCCTAGAGTAAACAGTACTCCATTTGGTCGAATTTACGCCTTTCATAGTTGCACGCGGTGACTTATAAGTAAAGTTCTGTCTCGCCTTACTGAGTACACCAAGCTTTTTAGAGGCCAGTTTGGCCTTCTATGCCAAGTGACCACACAGCTGAACGTCGCACGGTATATCGATACCAAGTATGCCGATACAAGCTGTGGCAGTTAGAGGAGTGATATCGAAGCGAGGGGATTTTGATACGACAAAGAGAGACTTTTTCCAGTGAACGTAAAAACTTGTGTCATCTTGGGGTTGAATTGGATTAAATGATATCGGCCCCATTCCGAGACATTGCAAAGCATAGTCTCAATTTCAGACACAAGATTGTTCCGGTTCTTGTCGGCGCTATACCGGGATTGTTAGCACGGCCGGTGTAGGAAGCATACCCTGGGCTCTAGGCTGCATAGCAATGAATACTGCTGGTTTGCAGCAGTTTAGTATTGCTTATTATGAATGAGTGTGTAAAATAAGACTAATAGTTTTTTTATTATAACACGAAATAACTGCGGGGCGTAAACTTTAATTTCACTGAATAATCAACAACTTTCCTGTCTAGAAAACGGGGCTAGAAACTATATGAGTTTTGAAATTACTCTCTGAGTTCAAATATTTCAATCTCAATAACACACCCTAATACGCCACTTACAAACAATTTTCGCGACATCACCCGTACCTACTGCTATGTTATTAAGTAATTTACTTTCAATCACAAAGACGAAAATTAGTTTCTAATTTCTAATATCTGACAAGATGCTAAATTGGATGCTATAATTTCATCTATTCAATAGAAATAAGAACTTACAGTATTTGTGTTAATTAGAATGCGAATTATTTAAACTGTTATGTTTCTTCACTATATAATAATTAATGTAATTGTGTGCGAGTTTTGTGAAAAGTGAATAAATGATTAATACGTTACTAAGAATTACCGTATTCAACTGTTCGAAGTGGGAGCAGACCAGTCAGGTGTAAATGAACTCAGAATTTACACAGGCGGTTCCAAAATGGCAGCCGGAACTGGAGCTGGCATCTTCTCACAGGAACTGAATATACACACCTCTATACCCTTAGGCATACACAGCTCCATATTCCAATGTGAATGCATAGCAATCAAGGAAGCTGCAGACGCGATACTAAGAAGGAAAATACACGGATATTATATCCGTATTCTATCCGATAGTATGGCAGTACTGACTGCGCTGGGGAGCAACACCTATAACTCAGCGCTGATACGTATATCAGCGCTGTGTCACCGATCCTTAGAACGAGCTGCCTCTAACAACTGGGTAACTCTGCAATGGATGAAAGGACACAGCGGTTCGTTGGGGAACGACGCAGCGGATGAACTTGCAAGGCGGGGGTCGGAAACGCAAGTGGCTGGCCCAGGGCCAGTCCTGCCGCTACCCTTCAGCCAAATGCGGTCATGGATACGCTCTCTCACCAACAACCTACATAGAAAAAATGTCTCCGATGGACAAATGTCTCAGGCTGCAGACAGTCGAAAGAGGCGATTCCTGCACTATCGCCCAAACTGACACGTCGACTTATTTGCCTAAACAGACACGACATCCGAATTATGGTCGACACCCTAACGGGTCACACATCACTGAACAAACACCTATTTACAATCGGCGTTACGGACAGTCCTAAGTGCAGGGGCTGTCTAACCGAAGATGAAACGGTCACTCACGTAATCCTGGAATGTGCTGGGGTGGCCAACCAACGGGCACAAACCTTAGTAAATACAAGGTCGCTCCAAGAAGTCTGCGAACACCCCAGGAGTGTTCTGAACTTCTGGAAGGAGCTGGGCTGGTTGGAATGACTGGCCAACACTGCACGCAAAATGGACCCAATTAAGCGGTCTAATTGCGGAAACAGGAGCCCTTTACCAATACCAATACCTATACGTTACTAATTATTATGAAAATTCGGTAATCTGTCGCACTCTGCAACTATAATAAGCAATTCAACAGTACTGAACTTTTTAATAACAGTAAAGGCTGCTTTAAAAGGAGTGTTAATAAAAATCTAAAGGAAGGTTAAATTTAGAGTAATTCACAAACACACACACACACTCGCACTCTCACCAAACCACACACGCACAAATATCATGTCTTCTTATAAATATTGTAAATCCGTTATTAGATGTAAGTCCTACAAAATAGTATTATTATAACCTAATTTAAGTTCTGTGGATTTTGTGATGTTTTAAATAAATAAAATAGGTCTTCTAAGGTTCCAGATCTTGTTTGTTTATTGTTATATTACTTATTATAAGTAATTATTATTTAGTGCTTGAATTACTTTTTTTGTACTTTCTGGAAAATAGGGAGCAGCATTATATATGACGGAATTATCCAACTTCTATATATAAACGCAAACATGGCGTTGGATATTTTATTCCTCAACCTCCACAATAGGTACCTACATAATAAATATAATATCCCCATAATAAATATCGTTGGAAAGGTCGTGATGACAACAGCTAACAATCGTTTGGGCTTGAGTTTCCAGGTGGTCGGCATCAAAATCTATTGAGGTTCAATAGTTTTCTATAGAGTTTCTTTTTATGAAAATAAGGGACGAGACGAGCGGGACATTCGGCTGATGGTAATTGATACGCCCTATCCAATGCAGTGCCGCTCAGGACTCTTGAAAACCCTAAAAATTCTCAGCGGCACTACAATTGCGCTCGTCACTTGAGACAAAAGATGTTAAGTCTCATTTGCCCAGTAATTTCATTACATACGGCGCCCTTTAGACCGAAACACAGTAATGTTTACACATTACTGCTTCACGGCAGAAATAGGCACCGTTGTGGTACCCATAATCTAGCCGGCTTTCTGTGCAAAGGAGCCTCTCACTGCTAAACTTACATTGAAAAAGAGATTTATTCACTAGAAAATGCCAAAAATGGCAGAGGACGAGCAGGTCGTCACTAGTAACATTATTTCGTGCAAATGAAACACTCACAAAATACCTTTATTTATTTACGGTGTGTGTGGATAATGCAACTACTGTACTCAATAACTTCTGTTTTGTATTAATTAATTTTTACATTTTTTTTTACTTACACGTGTAAGATATTGATTATTTGACGTTTGAGTATGTATGTTGATTCACTTTACATATTATATTGTAATTATAATGATTTATAAAACGATGACCTTGAAAAATGTTGATTTAAAAGAGTGGCAATGAGTTTCTTGCCACTTCCTCTCATTAGTCTATACGAGGTGGCGGTAAATTTAACAAAAAGTGTAATCTTTTGACATTCATAATTAGTGTCATTTCCGTGACGTACATGAATAAAGTGATTTTGATTTGATTTGATTCGTACAGTGTCTATATAATAATAATAATAATATAGCCTTTATTCAGATCTTAACTAACATAGATAACTAAGAATACTCTAAAGCAAACATAAAACATTAGAAACAAAATAAGTTATTCTAGTATTTGTATTTTTTTTATTTTTTTGTGGATCTGTTTGCCAATCGGCAAAGGCCTCCTCCAACCGTTTCCATTCGTGTCTTTCTTGAGCCGCTCTGTTCCAAGTTAATCCTGCCACTTCCCTGATATCGTCCTCCCATCTTTTCTGGGGTCTACCTATTTTCCTTTTTCCTTCCCTGGGATACCATCTTGTCACTTTCTTACTCCATTTGTCATGTCGTCTTACCATGTGCCCAGACCATCTCCATTTGAGTCTTCTAATTTTGGACAACAGTGTCTATATTAAAAATGTGAAACATACTCAGTTTTTCTCGTGGATATACATAATAGGGATGCGGTTAACGATGGAAGCGTGAAGCGACAACACGAACCATTGTAGATACTAGCTTACTACTAGACAAAGACTTCACACTCTACAACTCTCTTTTTACGCCTCCAACAAAAACTGTTTCCCGCAATTTCATCTCATACAACGCGAGTTCCGTAGGTAAATTAATTTTCGTGGGTTAATTAACTTAAATAAAAGTTATTTGTAAGTATTTTATAGCCAAACAAAATTTGAAAAACAAAAATTTTTATGAACAATGCCGGTCTCGAACCCGGCGTTCGGTGCCGGTGCTCTAACCAACTGAGCCAACCGTTCGAGTAACGTATCGTTATAAAATCTGATAGCCAGCAACTCTCAGCCACAACTTGAGAGTTGAACAGAGCAAACAAGGCACCGGCACGGAACGCCGGAGGTCGTGGGTTCGAGTCCCGCATCGTTCATAAATTTTTTTTTTCAAATTTTGTTTGTGTATTAATGCTAGAAGTGAGGGTTATCACTTTAAAAACATGAGATATTTTATAGCCTTTAACTATGCCTGGGCCATACAACTCTTTCATGTAATAATCTAGATACTACGTGGTATAACATAGAATTTTCCACTTAGAACTGAAGAATTTGAAAACCATTTATACCTGTATAAAAAGCAGATATATCCATCGTATTGATATAAAGGATTTAATTCCGATCAGAAGAGATGAGTGAGAGAGGGGTGAGAGAGAGAGGGGTAGGAATTTTGAATTTGTAAAGTTCCATCAATTAATATAGCACTATTCACATATCTGGTTTTAAAACAGGTATTATTTAACTAAAAAGTGATTCCGGCCGCTAGTTCCTGAAACTTATGTTTTTAAGAGAAATAAGAAAGAGTCATAAATTTTCATCCGGTCTTTTCGAATAAAAAAATTTACGAAACCCTATTTCAAATGTAAAGTTGTGTACTTCGCTATCTGCACGCTCATCTAAATGAAAACTTTACCCATCACAGATTCAGAGTTCGCTAGAATTTCAGTCGAGTAAACAATTGTACAATTGGACCGCATTTCAAACATTATTTTCTGTTGTACAGCAAACTCGGAATGAGTTATTACAATCTCGTCGTCATCTAGTTGAACCGGATAAATCTAATTCGGTTAATAATGATTGTCGCTTACCACCACTTGACTTGGTTAGTTTTTCAGGACAACCCGAAAGCTGGCCTCTCTTTTATCACAGTTTTAGCACAAACGTTCATAATAATAAGCAACTCAATGATTCGCAACGAGTGCAATATTTGGTAGGCAAGCTAAGTGGAACCGCGCTTAACATTTTTGCAGGTATCATGCCTAATGAACATAACTATTCGACAATATGGCAGTCGTTAGTTGATAAATACCAAGACAAGCGAGCACTTGGTACTATATATTTAAATAACATACTCGACATTAGGTATGCATCTGAGACCCCCTCCCACCTCAATAGTTCTGTTGAAAAGTTTCATGCGTCTATGTCCGCTTTAAAACAATTAGAAATTTCAGATTTAACAGATTTTATTTTTCTTCATCTCGCGCTTAAGAAATTAGATACAAATGTAGTACAACGCTTTGAATCATCCATTAAAAAAGATATTCCATCGAGTGCCGACTTAGTTGATTTCATAAGACACCACGTTAAGGTTCTAGAACGAACAACCAACACCAGTCGACCAAATAATATATCGAACGTTCAAAGATCTCGCGGAACCGTTTCTAAACCATCGCATTATTCTCATACCTTTGCAATAATACACAATGACAACAACACTTGCAATTTATGTAAAACCGCAAAACATTCTCATATATATCAATGCCCGGATTTTATAAAACTATCAGTTTATGAACGCTTCAATTATATTAAAAATAATAAGTTATGTATTAATTGTTTAAGTTCAAAACATATGGCGATTAATTGTAATTCAAAAAATACTTGCAAGCAGTGTAATAAGAAGCACCACTCATTAATCCATTTTGTTAACAACAAACCGGTTCCGCAACCGCTGATACATACGGAACATCACACAGCTGTAGGCTCGTCCAGTACAGCTCAGCGGCCGCTCGAGGATGGTGCGCAGTCGCTCTGCATGCGTTCGGCTAATAGTAACGTCGCATTACGCCATTTGCATAGCTTTGACACTTTATCTATTTTACCAACCGCGCAAGTATATGTTGTGACTGGTGGTCGAAAAAGTACTATAAGGTGCTTAATTGATAGCGCCTCGCAAAATAATATTATCATGCGCGCTTCTTGCATTAGATTAAATTTAGATGTTAAACCTCTCATAAATTCATCGATTAAGACATTAGGGTCTATTTCCACTCCTATTAAAGGTTACGTTTCGCTTACAATACAGTCACGTGTTTCAGACGCTCAATACAATTTACTTCTTTTAGTTGTAGATAATATAACTGAACCGTTACCGGCGCACACGATTGACAAGTCGACTGTACATTATTTTGAACATTTATCGCTCGCTGATGAATCTTGGAACGCGCCCGGAAATATAGACGCCATTCTCGGTGCTCAGATGTTCGCTTTTATATTATTGGGCGGTAAAGTTATACCACCACCGCTCGGTCGCTCTGCTCACTCGTCCAGTGTCATTTGCTCAGCACCCCACGCGCTTGAAACAACGCTTGGCTATATTGTTATGGGGGAAATACCTTCCACTCATTCTAACGATATAGTCTGGTCCTTCGGCCCTTTAGTAAATAATTTAAATAACATTTTAGTAAAATTTTGGCAGTTGGAGCAAGTGCCTTCTGTTAATAATATAAGTCCTGAAAATAAGGAATGTGAGCAGATTTTTAAATCAACGGTCGCAAGAAGTTCTTGTGGTCGCTATATCGTTTCGCTTCGCTTTAAGAGCGATCCTAAGTTATTAGGTAATTCTTTTATTTACGCTCAACGTCGTTTGACCGCGTTGGAACGAAGATTCCATGCGTTTCCCGCTTTACGTAAAGCCTACAATGAAGTTATTGTAGATTATATTGAAAATGGATACTTATCAGAAATTCCCTATTCTTTAAACGCTATATCCGACGGCTACTTTATTCCGCATCACGCTATTTTTCGGCCAGATAAATCGACAACAAAAACTCGCATAGTTTTAGACGCAAGTGCTAAAACCGATTCTGGCGTATCGCTTAATGACTTATTGCATATTGGGCCTAACTTGCTGGCAGATTTATTTACACTTCTTTTAAGGTTTCGTTATTTTAAAATCGCTTTAAACGCAGATATAAAACAAATGTATTTAAGAATTTTTTTGTCAGAAAATGATCGTAAATATCAAAAAAAATTATACCGCTTCGCTGATAACGAACCAAATCGCATTTTTCAATTTAATTCAGTGGCTTTTGGCCTTCGCTCTAGTCCGTACTTAGCTATGCGGACTGTAAGACAGCTCGCAGAGGATGAACGTGAACGCTTTCCTCTCGCTGCTGAAGTTGCTACACAGGAACTATTCATGGACGATCTGACCACCTCAGTACACTCTGTTGACGACGGTATACGCTTGGCGGACGAGTTACGCGCGTTATTCAAATCCGGAGGATTTAATTTGGTAAAGTGGGCAAGTAACTCGCACGTTCTTCTCACACACTTACCGGAGTCACACCGCGCGTCGATTGAGTTCAGCGATGACAATAGTAATTTAAAGGTGTTAGGCTTGAAGTGGATACCTACTACCGATACCTTCACGTTTACTATATCCTCAACATCTGTAGGCAGTACTAAACGGGCGATACTTTCAACTATTGCTCGCTTGTTTGACGTTCTAGGATTTGTTGCACCTGTCATATTATACGCAAAACTTTTGATACAAGAACTTTGGCTTGCAAAAGTAGAATGGGATCAGGAACCACCGGAAACTATAACCGAACGTTTTATTAAATTTAAAAATGAATTATCATTATTGGCTAACTTGCAAATACCACACCACTTAGGTGTCGCAGCTGGCTGTACTGTGCGCATGTTCGCCTTTGGGGACGCTAGTATCAAAGCATACGGCTGCGTATTATTTTTGCATGTAACACATCCAAATCATGAAGTTTCTATACATTTTGTTTGCGCCAAATCAAAGGTGGCTCCTCTTAAAACAATTACTTTAGCAAGGCTTGAATTATGTGCCGCATTGCTTGCATCTGAGCTTGTGAAACAAGTGCATTCTGCATTTCATGACCGCTATTCTATAGACGAAATCTATGTTTTCTCTGACTCCACAATCGCATTGTCTTGGATTCATTCATCTCCACATCAGTGGCAAGTATTTGTTGCCAACCGAGTCAGTAAAATACAAGATATTCTTTCGCCTGAACGCTTTTTTCACATAGATGGGTCACAAAATCCAAGTGATTGCCTATCAAGAGGTTTATTACCCTCTCAATTAATAAATCACCCGCTTTGGTGGTATGGTCCTCCATGGATGCGCCGTCCGACAACGGACTGGCCTATAGTGCCATTTGAACCATCACGTATTGATGGTATAGTTCCCGAGTTTAAAAGTACAGTTACTCTGACTGCTACAGTTAATATTAACAATTCGCCGGTTCTGGAATTATCGCATAGAATTTCTTCTTGGAAAAAATTGTTACGCATCATTGTTTATATACTTCGTTTTATGAAAAAACTACCACGCAGCACTACAATTCACATCGCTGACATTGAGGCTGCTGAACTGGTAATTATTCGAGGATCACAAAGAAAATATTTTTCTGACGAAATTAAAAACATAAAAAAGGGTAACGCATCATCCCCTTCTTTAAGAAAACTAAATCCGTTTGTAGATGATAACGGATTGCTTCGTGTTGGTGGTAGATTAATAAACGCAAATATACCATTTGAAAATCGCCATCCAATTCTTTTACCTCGTCGTGATCATTTGATTGATATTATAATTGATGATTATCATCGATCAAATTGTCATACAGGTTCTCATCTTCTTCTGTCATTACTTAGACAGAGATATTGGATTCTTTCGGCTAGAAATATTATCAGACAACGCATAAGAAATTGTAATTTCTGTTTTAAGGTCGCACCGTCGCATCTTTCGCCTATAATGGCAAACCTCCCTCCTGCTCGTGTACAACAAGCTAAGCCTTTTACACACACTGGCATCGACTATGCTGGGCCTGTCAATATTACTCTTACCCGAAAACGTGGCGTAAAAAGTCAAAAGGCATACATATGTCTATTCGTGTGTTTAACAACGAAGGCAGTGCATATTGAAATTGCATCTGACTTAAGCACCGAAACTTTTTTAGACGCCCTTAAACGGTTTTTAGCTAGAAGGGGTCCAGTATCTTGTATTTATTCCGATAATGGAACCAATTTTATTGGTGCGAAACGGAAATTGGATGAATTATACATTTTTTTATGTTCAAAAAATATGTCTACCGCATTGCAAACAGAATTAAACAGCCATAGAATAACGTGGCGGAATATTCCTGCACGCGCACCTCACTTTGGAGGACTGTGGGAGAGCAACATAAAAAGCATAAAAACTCATTTATATCGCTGCATAGGTCAACAGTTGTTATGTTATGAAGAATTGTTGACTTTACTAGTGCAAATTGAATGTCTCTTAAATTCGCGCCCACTGTGCTTAATATCGGATGAACCACATACTATTCTAACTCCCGCACATTTTTTAAACACGACACCTTTACAGTCTCTGCCCACATATGAAATGGACGAATCTATGAGCCTCTCGAACAGAAAGAGACTCTTAGATAGTTTAGTTCATAGTTATTGGAAACGGTGGCATGTAGATTATCTACACACATTGCAACATAGACAAAAATGGAACACTCCAGACAGACCAATTCAGCCAGGTACTCTTGTTCTCATTCACCAAGATAATACACCACCATTGCGCTGGCCTACGGGTATTATTGAACAAGTATTCCCCGGAAAAGACGGAGTTGTTCGCGTTGCATTAGTACGCACTGCTACTGGAACTTTTAAGCGCCCAGTAGTTAAGTTGTGTCCGCTTCCATCACAATAATTTTTTTTCAGTAACTATTACATTTATTAATAACATAGATTCTTAAGC
>CATIXN010000232.1:0-12712 GCA_949711725.1 Leptidea reali | reverse complement strand
CCTTACCCGCGTTTTTCCTTTGAAAATCCCATGGATTTCCAAGCCGGGGAGTATGTTTGCGCCGTTATTGTTCGCATTCAATAGCATATAGCGCCATCTGGGGGGCTGATGTACAATCCGAGCAATTGGCATCACCCTGGTCTTCGCATCGGGCGCTGAACGACTTTCTGGCCGCTTACAACGCGACACTTACCGATTGACCTTGTTCGAGTGGACACCGCTGACCACGCACGCGCCGCGTTACGCATTCGAGCATCATTGTCGCACGTGGTTTTTTTATACTACTTCTTTCGCATCATCGTACTGCCAAGTGAAGTACTTGTCTGAGGAAAGGGCTGACCAGTATCAGGTGAGTACTGCAGCCACTTGGCGTTTTATGTTTATTGATTGTGAACAGGCCAAACTAGATTACCCGCAACCTCACTTAACCTGGACATCTAGCATTACACCGCACCCCATTTTGACTCCCTCGCATCATCAATCACATACAATTAATAGTATTTTATTAATATTAAAGGTATAAGATTTGCATAAGAGGTGTATTAAATGAAATCTTTATTAAGTTATTTTATACTTTTTAGTTTATGAAGTCGGTTTTTTTAAACGTAGTTTTTTTGTTACTATATCAGGTAAACACCTATATTATCTAATATCGAATATAGATTTCTAGAAGATTCTGTTATAATTTTTTCAGTGATTTTTTAATAAGCAATGTCTTAACTAAGCACTTTCTTTGTACGAGTTTCAAAAGTCCAAAAACGACAGAAATCTCAAATTCATACATTTTCAAATCGTAAATAATATCGAATGCAATCGTTTTTTATGTACGTGGTATGTGATATTGAACTATTTACAGTAAGTATCCTTTTTGATCAAACGTTGCTGTTTTTATGTGAGTTCCGATTTAGCAATCATGAACAGACGGCACGCAATATCAATGACAAATATGGGGATGTAGGCCATATAAATGTTTGGTACGTTTCTTTTTTTTTTTTTTTATATATTTATTAATAAAAAACAAATTTTACATTACGGTTTCAAAGCAATAAAAACCACTGAGGTTTGTACAATTGCTAAATTAAGTCTACACCAACAGAGTTAAATTAATAAAAGAAAAAATAGTTCACAATCACTTAGCTATACATTATAATTATACAAATAAAAGTAAAAGTACTTGATACAATTAATAGTTAAGCACGATAAGTTGATCGGTGGTCAGTCAAGTCTTAAAAAGTATTTTTTTAAATTCTGTTTTAAATTAGTCTCAGTCAACGAGTCGGTCAAGTCACGTGGCAGTTTATTAATCAGTCTAGGTACTATGTAAGCTGTTGTTCTTTCACCGAACGCATTGGATGCCCGAGGCATGTGCAGCCGGTTTAGACTAACAGCGCGCGTATACACGGGGTGATCTATGGCTGTTTTTAATTTATTATTAAAATAATTTTCTTTTAGTATTGCATATTCAATTTGCTTAAATATTGACAACACTTGACAATGCTTAAATAGCCCGCTTTCGTTACCCTGAAATTTACGTTTAATTTGATTTGATACTATTTTTTTAAGAATTTGAATTTGAATTTTATTAATTTTGTCAAGGTACGAATTGTAAGTACGACCGTAACTGCTCAGTCCATACTGAACGTACGATTCGGCTAACGCGTTATAGAGCATTATTTTGACTTTATAGGGTATGCGATTTTTAAGAATTGAGATACTTGCAAGGAATTGTCTAAGTTTGTTGCATACATAGTCCACATGATTACTCCATTTAAATTTATCATCTATTATTAACCCAAGATATGTGTGAGATCTAACTATTTCCAAGGGTGTGCATTTACATGAGTGATAGTTTTTATGTAGGCAGACATGTTCGTGAGCTGTTATGTTTTTGATTGGTAATTTCTTAAAAAACGGTGATTTTATCAATAAGAGCTTAGTTTTATTTGGATTAAGAACAAGGCCTACATCATGACACCACCGGGTAAGGTTATTGAGGTCCTGTTGCATAAAATCACAAGCCTTTATTGGATCTTTGTCCGCGATTACGAGACAAGTGTCGTCCGCAAACTGGAAACAAGTGCAGTTTTTTATACAATCTTTGATGTTATTGACGTATGAAAGAAAGTGAAGCGGCCCTAATACTGAACCTTGAGTGGTGCCCTTTCTCACCATGACTGGCTTACTCAACGTGTTGTCTATTTTCACTTTGTATGTCCGATTTTTTAGATAGTCACTGCACCATTCCAGTAATGGACCACGGACTCCACAAAAGTCTAACTCCTGAATAAGTTGATTATGCAACAAAGTATCAAAGGCGCGAGAGAAGTCTATAAATAATACTAAAACGTGTTTTTTAAGATCTAAGTGACTATTCACTTCGTCAGTAAATTTTGATAAAAGGATTGAAGTACTCTTACCAGCCTGGAATCCAAATTGATTTTGTTGTAGTACTTCATGTTTCCTGTAAAAACCATGTATTCGCATATAAACTTTTCAACAATTTTATCAATCGATGATAGTATTGTTATGGGTCGATAGTTATCATAATCACTATGTTTACCTTTTTTAAATATAGGCCTCACACAGCCTTCTTTTAATTCATTTGGGTAATGACTTTTGCTTACACTGCAATTTATTAAGTTTGCAATAGCCGTGGAGACATCTCTTCCAATTAATTTAATATCTGATACCTTGATACCATCCAGACCAGGTGCCTTACGTGAATTTAAGTTTTGTATAATTTTATAGACCGAACCGCTTGAAGCTTTTTTTAAAAAGATACTGGAATCATTTGGTTGGCGGCAATTATTTTGTTTATAAAGTTTTATGTTGCATGTTGGACTAATATCATTCACTGCATTATCAAAGCTTTTCGCAAAGTTATCTGCAATGATTTCAGTTTGCAACCCTTGCGCATTGAATGCCTTAAGAATTGCTAAATCAATAGATGATGACACACGACCTAACATTTGGTTTATTATTTGGTACATTTTTTTTGTATTTCTAAAGTTATTACTAATTTCTTTTAGGTAATATGAATTTTTTTTAGCTTCTAAAACCTTGTGTATCTTGTTACGAACTTTATTATATTCTAATCTTAATTTAGGATCGTAATCATTATTTTTCCATTTGCGAAAGAGTTTCTCACGCTTTTTACAAAGTTCATTGATATTATTATCGATCCAAGGCAGCTTACATTTATTTTTACCACTATCTAAACCTATCCTTTTTTTCACAGTACTTGTAGCCGCATTATTAGCATTATGAAAGGATCGACAAATAAAATTATAAATATCATACGGGGATTTCATGTCGTTTGTCACAGACCATTTAACGTTTTTTAGTTCCCGAAAAAGAATGTCATAGTTAATTTTTTGTTTGATATCACCCCGTGTACGCTCGGGCTGTGCATCGCCAATGCAAGCGAAGACAAGGCCTCGATGGTCCGCCAGTACAATATCTAACGCCGCCGAGTACGGATTTAATGTGGGGAAGCGTGCAAAAATGTGGTCGATACAAGATTTGGTTACATAGTTTTGTTTCATTTCAATTCTCGTATAATCGGATATACCACACATTAATCCATGCTCGCTGAGTGTTGCTAGATATGAATCTTTATATGTCGTTGAAGATTTTAGGTCAATGTTTATGTCACCAATCATTAGTAAGTTTAGTTTTGACTCAAATATAGAAAGATAGTTACCTAGTTCTTTTACAAAATTATTCTTGTTTGTTGATGGTGGGCGATAAACTGCACAAACAACTACATCTTGGCAATCATTTATTTTAAACGACCCTGTTAGACTTTCAAAAGTGCTTGTTTTATGATTGAATTTTGTAAATTTTATGTGATTTCGGATGTATATCATAATGCCGCCTCCCTTTTTATTTTTCCGTAGTTGTGAGTACATGTTAAAGCCAGGAAGGTTAAACAAATGGCAAATTTTATTCGAGATACCACATTCGGTCAACACTATTAAATCAATTGGAAAAGTACATTTATGAATAGTTTGTTCTAATTTACTGAAATTTTTAATTAAAGACCTGATATTAAAATGTAGACATGATAGTTTTAAAGTATTTTTAGGCGGTATATGTTGTAAAAAATTATTAAGTGTGTTACAATCTCGTATTTCTTTTATATGTGTATCCATATTATATATTTATATAAATTCAAACTTATACAGGCGAGAATTTAATGAGTTTTTTTATCAAATGTAAGGAAAAAAGAAACAAAAACTGTACCTAATAGCTTATTGAGGGGTAGATCCTTTCAGTTTCTTTTCAAAATTAGATGAGGTCGAACACTGCTTTTCAAGGAGGTTTATGTCTTGCACTGAACGAATATAATATATTTTACTATCACTACACTTTCTAACACACACTTTACCATCTTTGCACCATATATACTGAAAGGATTCTTTAAGTTGGGTTTTCGCTTTGAATAATAGTGACTTAAGGTGCTTAGTTAGCGCATCCCGTACATAGACACGATTTTCAACGCTTTCTTTCGGGACGCCCTGTACTATGTGTCCAACAGTGAGTAATTTCTCCCTTCCAGCATCAATCCATTTTTTTCGGCATACATTCGACTTTAATTCCAGTAGGATAACTCCTGGTCTAGTCTTTGAACCCGGTAGACGTTGTGAAGACTGGACATCAGCTGGGTCAACGTTCAATTTGGAAGCCACAGTTTCCACCACTTTGCCTATGCTGCTCGGAGGAATTTCGGGGAGTCCAGCTATTTCCAAAGATGATGAAAGAGATTTTTGTTCAAAATCCTTAATCTCTTGCTCCAGTACCGATATTCTTAATTGCATATTTTTATTGGAATTTTGAAGGTCAAGGTTTTTGTTTTGTAGGTCTTTGATAAGGGTATCTTGCTTTTTCATAGATTGCTGCATTGTGCTCATTTGTTCACTTAGGTACTCCAGTGACGACTCAAGATTAACAAGTTCTTCTCGAAATGCTTTTTTCACCTCGCGACCAATGTCCTCTATTAATTTTTTCGTATTAATAGTTTGAACATTCGCGATGGATTCCGAATCAGATTCATCGTCATCACCGCTGTTATCTGGAATAATGAAAGACGACCGGCGAGAAATTTGTTTTAAACAATCTTCACAGCACCATTCAATTCCAGGGGAAAGACGAAGGGTTTTCAGTTGCTTGTTGGAAAGCTTGGAACACTCGGGATCAGCATGTACAATCTTGTCACATCTACTGCATTCCAGGCCTGGCACTTTTTTGGTGATATTTTTTTTGCATTTTAAGCACTTCTTAACAACCATAGTGGGTAGTTTTAAATAAACGTAAACAACCGATTACACACTTACAACTGACCAAACGCTACCGCGTTACGCTGCAGACAATTCTGGTTTATTGCTTTTATGTTTATATGCACAATATTTATTACAATCATTATTTATTTACGCCCTCTGTAATTTCGAATAGTGAAATATCGAAACGAATTTTGGAACAGTTGCTATTATACTACTAAAAATTTTAAATTAAAAATTAAATTTAAGGCGTTAAATTTTTAGCTTCATATGAATACTATGAAATTCAGCCTCGATGAAATCGGGAATGTCTACTGTTACATAAAAATATAACACACATACACTCATGTATTTTTCCCGTCGAGGTAGGCAGAGACAACAGAACGCCACTTGCTTCAATCCTTACAAACCTCACGGGCTTCCTCTATAATAATTACTCTTTTTATACATTTTCGCCGGTTCCGGGTGCTTCGTACCTGTCTTTTTGCGCAATTGTAGTGCCGCTCAGAATTTTTGGGTTTTTCCAGAATCCTAAGCGGCACTGCATTGTAATGGGTATAGCGTATAAATTACCATTAGCCGAATGTCCTGCTCGTCTCGTCCCTTATTTTTATGAAAAAAAATATGACAAGCTAATTAAATCTGCAAAAGGAGACAAGTTCCCAGTGCTTATATCATATTGCTGATGAGAAATGTAAGATAATAACATGACATTTCAATGGACTCCTTTAAGTCCACTACAAACTGATTCTGAGAATGTAACCTTATACACAACAGCGATACTGTATCAAAATAGCACACTGTATCTGCTTGTTGAGAAACAACTACCTATTTATACTAAAATGATGATACTTAAGGCGAAGAGTAAGCAGAAAACACGCAAACAAGGTTTTTTTAGACAAGTTTTGTGGTGAAAATATAGCATTTGGAG
This sequence comes from Leptidea reali, assembly GCA_949711725.1. Lineage (NCBI taxonomy): Eukaryota > Metazoa > Arthropoda > Insecta > Lepidoptera > Pieridae > Leptidea > Leptidea reali. The sequence continues at coordinate 6,502 of CATIXN010000232.1, read as the reverse complement.
ATATGAACACTACTTTATCCTGTTACACATACCCTTAAGTCTTAGTTGCAGGTTGCTAATGCTTTCTGTTAGTTAAACTTAACACTCCAGAGCTGTTATGAATTACCAGTTTTGTTTGCAGTTAAACAAGTTTTTTCTCGGCATGATGCATTTGTTTAGTATACTGCTCTCATAAAAGTTGTTCTTATAGTTTTTACTTTTTTGTGTTGGTACATTTATTAAGATTAGTAATCAATAATGAGGATTGTAAGCAATTAAACTGTTTGCGCCTGTTAAAATGTTAAATGTTCGACGCAAGAATTTTGAAAATATTGGCTTTGTTACATAGGAGCCGTGAACTCATATCGCTCAAAGTCGCCGGCATTTAGTGTCGCCTTTCTTTGTTTATTGTACGGGCTTACTGCAAGTTATAATTAGTGGTCTCATTAAAATCATTTTAAGTTGTGATTGATGGCTTTGGCACGGGGAAGGGCGCTGCTGTGGGACGCAACTTGCGTCGATACTCTGGCTCCTTCTTATGTCCAAATAACGTAGGATACTTTAGTTGGTTCTGTGGCTGTTGCTTCGACTGCTAAAGACAGTAAATTTCGTAAATATGTCGGTCTCAGTGAGTCTTACATCTTTGTGCCGTTTGGTGTCGAGACACTTGGCCCGTGGGGCACAGAAGCTCGGAGAATGTACAACGTAGTATCTTCGCACCTCAATAGGGCTACTGGAAACCCAAGCACTGGCAGCTATTTCCGTCTACAGATCAGCCTAGCTATCCAACATGAAAATGCTGCCAGTGTTCTTGGTACACTTCCTCGTAATGATAGTTTTATGTAATCCTAGAATTTAAAATTAATTAAATAAATATCGGTCATTTTTTTTAAATTTAAACACTTTGAAGTCCGATAGCTATGGTTGCAGCGGATAATTAAAAAAAATCGGGTTGCACTCCGGGAGTGCCGGCAGAAGGGAAAACTTGAACATTAACGTTGTGTCTTTTTGAAATGGTAAGGAAATAATTTCGCACGAATTGCTTTATTTATCAATAAATATTACTAGCATTTATGTGGTTAAATACAATATTCATTTATTGCGCTATCGTACACAAAAATGACAATTTATATTACATTAAAAATTTAACACTTCAGTACTATTACAATTATTTTACATCAAAAAGTTTATCTCTCAGGAAAATCAACTTTCATCCATAATTTCAACGACTGTCTTACGAATTTTCGATCAGGTCACGTGTCCTGACGCGAGTTTAACATTTTATACCCATCCCAAGAAGAGTGCTCAACGCCGCTTCAGAAGATTTCATTTATAAAAATAATAAGTTGTATATAGGTGTCATAATATTATGACATAAAACCGGTAGTCCAATAGCTAAGGTACGTCGTCCTTCGAACCGAAACATAAGTAGGGCTTCCACATTACTGTTTCACTGCGTTACCCAACGTTAACTATCAATCTTAATTCTAAATGGGTGGGCTCATCTCAATATATCAATATAGTGAGTTTAATCTATTTCTTGCTTCCATTGATGACGTATCATTTACCATCAGCAGAACGTCCTGCTCGGCTCGTCCCTTATTTTCATAAAAAAAAATATTTTAAAATGAAAAAAAAAATACTTTTTAAGACTTGACTGACCACCGTTCAACTTATCGTGCTTAACTATTATTTGTATCAACTAATTTAACGTTTATTTGTAAAATTATAAGTATTAGCTATAAAGCTAAGTTTCTAACGATTGTCAACTATTTTTTCTTTTGTTAATTTAACTCTCTTGGTGTGGACTAAATTTAGCAATTGTACAAACCTCAGTGGTTTTTATTGCTTTGAAACCTCCATGTAAAATTTGTTTTTTATAAATAAATAAATACAAAAAACAAAAAAATATGATAATAGATTTTGAAATTAAGATCTACATAATAATTAAATGGAGATTCAGGATTCATTGAGGGGTAACTTCCGACATTCTGTGCAGAAGAACTTGCAAGACATGTTGCAGATTTAATGTTCCACTCTTAGATTAAGGATTGGGCCCCGCTGCGCGCCAACTAGATACCGCAGGCGAAGCCGCAAAGTGCGGCAACTAATACTACGCCCAAGTACTCGAGTGTACTCGAGCCAGTCTCGAACAATGTGTTAACGTGCCACTTGTTTTGTTAAACTCTGCTAATAATTGAAACTAAAATGCCTTGAATAGTTGCGTAGTAAACTTTTTAAAAATAATACTGTAAGAAATAAGAAAGACACTGAGACCACATATTATCACCAGTAAGTATTTTATATTTTATTAATTTCAATGTAAAATAACACAAAGCGTATGTTACAAAATTTGAAAGATGCTATTGAGTGTCAAGATGCCACGCACACAAGCATCTTATATTACATATACATACTCCTAACTTATCCTAGATAACTTAACAGCTATATTTTCTTCCTAAAGGAGTCAAAATATGGTAAAACAAGCAAATCATATCAATAAAAATAATTAAATAACCGGAGCGCACTGGATCGATATTATTTTTAAAACGAAATGAAATAAATAATAATTTGCACTTAATTTTCATTATTATAACACTAGAAATATGGGATTGCTTGAAACTAATTTTAGTAGGCTTCGTAGGATACATAAAGCTTAAAGGGAAAATGCAGACATTTCTATAATAAAGTCCCAGCCACTGTTCAGGAATTATCTATAAATAAATTAAAATGTTTGAATAAAAAATGGCTCTGTCGTAAATCCTACTACTCCAAAGCTGAATATCTAAGTGATCTAACAGGCTGGGACCAGCTGATTATGAATATTTCATAGCATAGCAATAACAGTACAATATTGTATATTTTATTAAAAAGAGTGCAAAAAATAATGCTGGCAGAGCGCTATTTGTTTCCGAAGCGGAAGTAGTAGCTAGTATATTAGAACTGACTTAAAAAATAATTCTAAACGAATCAATTTTGAGAAAATAAATGCCTGTTATGCCCTTTTATGCCTTTTATAAACTTTTAAAGATGTGACTCACTAATTGAACAACCCACTAAAATACAACATAATATCCAAATTCACATTGAAACATTGAGTAGAGAAGAAAAAAGTGTATTCATTTATTTCGGTACGTTACCCTAAAAATCGATGTAAATGTCGGTAAATAAGTAAATATTTATCTATAATCACGACGTCTACGAATTTTGAACGCAATTTCACATAAACGAAATTCTTCCGAGGAAAATTGTCGGCGAACTTCCACGAAATTCGCCAAGTACTTTGAGATGCTGTAACTTAAAGGAATTTCGTTTTCATAATTGAGTCTGCCGTGTTATTCGTCAAATTTCAAATATTCATAAGACCTAATCAACTACGATTTAATGTGAAGGAAACTTTTTAAAGAGACGCCTGATATATGTTCGTGACTTTGAATTACTTTAATAAATGTGTATGTGTTTTCATGTGGTATATTTATTTATTAAAAATACAATGTAACATTACAGATTAAATCTAAAGCCTTACAAAGATATTATACTAAAGAAAGAAAACAATCAAAATTATAAACTAGTTATCTTATTTTATAGAGCTTACAGGCATCATACTCTCAAATCTTTTCTTACATTCTTTGACCAAACATCCCATTGAGCTGGTAAATAGATCACACTGTGGTGCTACCTCAAGTACAGAGTTTAGAAGACAGACAGAGTGCAGGCGGCTGCGCTAACAGTACGTGTCGCCGCGCGCGTACGTACGAGGTCTGTACAAAGAAACGCAGCAAACGTTGTAATAAGATGTGCAGTCCACTCTGCCACGAATTATTTTGAGAACAAACTTAGTAAGAGCTACGTACCTACGTAACTATAGTGCATAAAAGCCCAGATGTCCTTGTAAAAAGAGTGTTGGGTACATAAATGGATAGTATCCATATTGCCTTTTATACAAATGCCTAAGGAATTGTTTTTGGACTTTTTTTTTTTTTTTGAGAGGAGGAAATACTAAAAATGCCCCGGAACGGGGCGTAAATACGTAACAGTATTCCGCGTAAGCGGACGCCCCATACCGACTAAAACCTCCTCTGTGCTGTTAGCAGCCCTGGCTTTCACAGCGAAGTAGGACGTGGGCCGTGGAGGCTGCAAAGACTACGCAACAACAGTCGCGGGGCGTCTCCTAAGGAGACTCGAACCTCAGACCGGCTGTGTGCTTGTGGGAAGGAGATAGAATGAAAATGAAGATGAAAAGATGAGAAGAACACACTCGCCGGCGAGTGTGGTGATGTTTAGTGTAATGTATGTAAGTGTGTGTGTATGTGTTTATGATTGTATGTATGTATGTTTGGATGTGTGTAAGTAGTGTAAATGTTAGTGTGCATGTATGTTTGTGGAGTGTGTTTGTGGTTGTGTAAGTGGTGTATGTCAGTCCGTCAGTCAGTCCGTGTGTTAGTGAGTGTAGTGAAACGATTACAGGACGAGGACTTACGTCTCGTCGGGTATCAAAACAATGTGTGGTGTATCTAGGGTGCGGGCCGCTGGCCATCGTCAGAGTGATGAGTGCCAGTGGTTGTTTTTGGACTTGTTCGATCATTTAAGTACATTTGCTCTCATGTGGGTTCCAAACAACTGAGTTGCACTCAAGAATACTACGGACCAGCGCCATATAAAGGATACGAAGTGCTTGGTTCGTCAAATGAGATGCATTACGTAGAACAAATCCAAGCTGTGTTAACAAGCGCTGTCCCAATTAATAATTACATTTATTTAACTACTTACAATGTTAGTGTAAAATAACATTTTTTATATAATTACCACTATAATTAGAAATTATATAATAGCATATAATATTCAGATCTTTAGTAAACTTGATTCAAGTAAGTTAGTTGGCACTACAGCAGTGCCAACTAACAGTAGGTAGTATCATCACTGTAGACAGTCGTGCCTTATATAAGCCAGAGTACTAAGTTCGAGTAGACATTACTTATTGTAAATTCTTAGGGGTAACGCTGCCCAAATTGTATCGAGTCAGTTATTATTATAATTATTAGTGGAAACTGTAAAACAAAGATATTTAAATTTTTAGAGCGCGTAAATTACCATCCCCAAATATAATATTTTTTTTATGAAAATAAGGGACGCACGCAATGCAGTGCCGCTAAGGATTCTTGAAAAACCCCAAAAATTCTGAGCTGCACTACAACGGCGCTCGTCACCTTGAGACATAAGATGTTAAGTCTCTTTTGCCCAGTAATTTCACTAGCTACGGCGCCCTTCAGACCGAAACATAGTAATGCTTATACATTACTGCTTCACGATAGAAATAGGCGCCATTGTGGTGCCCATAATCTAGCCGGCATCCTGTGCAGAGGAGCCTTTTTTTATGTAAATAAGGGACGAGACGAGCAGGACATTCAGCTGATGGTAGTTGTTGCGACCTGCTCATTACAATGCAGTGCCGCTCAGAATTATTGAAAAACCCAAAAATTCTGAGCGGCACTACAATTGCGCTCTTCACCTTGAGACATAAGATGTTATGTTGTCTCTTTTGTCCAACAAATGCACTAGCTTAGGTGCCCTGCAGACCGAAACACAGTAATGGTTTTTACACTTACCTTTGTCACTATAGAATTAATTACATTACAGGAATAAGTAATTTTAAGCTTGGAATAACTTTACATTGCAGTAAGTATGATAGTATGTGTATGTACAGGAGAGTATAGGCCGCACTGAAGCTCCTTAGGTACTTATCATTGAAATATTCGATTTCCACAATTAATTTTCACTACCCTGTTGACTTTGGTCAGAATAAAACCCTTTTATAGGTACGTCTGCGGGTAATAATTTAAAAAGCATTATATTATTATCAATTAACGCGTTAAGGTTTATTTTTATGGAAGAGTTGGACAAACGAGCGTATGGGCACCATGTTAGATGATTTCCACCGCTCACACTCTCTTGCAAAATTAGAGGAATCACAGGAGCGTTGCTAGCTTGTTAAGGAGGTAGGCGCTCTTTTAATAAAGGTACGGTTTTTTATACGTATCGTACAATTAGTTTGTACATGCTAGAAACTAGAAAGTTCAGGCCAGTACTCTTATTTCCTACAAGTAGATAAAAAAGAGCGCAATAAAGAATGCTGGGAGAGTTTTTTGCGCCGCTTCTTCTCTCTCAGAGCGCCCATTGTTTCCGAAGCGGTGGTAGTGTTAGAAGTGATATCAAAAAGAATTCTAAGCGAATCAATTTTGAGGAAAAGAAAAGCCCTTTATACCTTAAAAAATCCTGGGTTGACTAGGTAAGTTCGGTGTTCTATCAAACATTATTTCAAATTTTGTTAATCATCTTTCCACTATAAAGTTTCTCCCTGAAGCAAAAAACATTCTCTGAAATAGTAATTAAATATACAATATACAGTGTTCACTGTTGAGGTGAAGATGTCAAGCATTTCACTCATTTTCCTTTGTTTTTAAAGTGCATAAAAGCCTATTGTGGCTTACAATTGCTGCGTGGATTATTCTTTATAACTAATATT
>CATIXN010000229.1:0-27000 GCA_949711725.1 Leptidea reali | reverse complement strand
CAGGAATCAGGTGAAACAGCTCTTCGGAACACTCCCCGTGATAAATGCGGTAGAAGACACACAATGAAGCGACGTCTCTACGCAACGCCAAGTGATCCAGCCGTCCACAGAGCACTGGGTCCCCCACAATTCGAACTGCTCTGCGTTGCACGCGGTCAAATGGATCGAGCTGATACTGGGGTGCGCCAGCGCTTTGTAGAGCGCATATTGCATTAAATATATCAGTGTCTTGTACCCATAGTACAGGCTTTGCTTAGTTTGGGTCATGAGTCATGCCCCTAACTCACCTGTGGTGTCAGGAATATAGTTTGGAAGTGTTTGGTGTGTCCGGGCGTCTTCGACACAGAAACCACTTTCCTCCCCATGATGGCGTTCATAAGGGAAGACTTCCCCACGTTCGGCTGTCCCACACAGCCAATGGTCAGGATACCGTTCTTGTACCTCTCGTGGGAGAAGTATGACGTGTCTGGTTTCTGGACAATGGTTAAACCTGAAATAATATATTTCATAATCATTATTTATATAACCCGGATATACTGCCCTATGCTGTCCCTGGGCATACAAGGAATAAAGAGGTCCCAGTCCCGAGGGTAGGATAGTGATTTTCATTATTATAACACTAGAAATAAGGGATTGCTTGTAACTAATTCTAGTAGGCTTCATAAGATACATAATAGCTTTAAGGGTAAATGTATACACTTTTATAATAAAGTTCCAGCCACTGTTCAGGCATTATCTATAAATAAATTAAAATGTTTTATAAAAAAAAATGTCTCTGTCGTAAATCCTATTACTCCACAGCTGAATATCTAAGTGATCCGACAGCCTGGAACTAGATTATGATTATTTTATAGCGATAGAAATGACTGTATAATATTGAATATTTTTATTCAAAAGAGCGCAAAAAAAGAATGCTGGGAGAGTTTCTTACGCCGCTTCTTCTCTCTCAGAGCGCCATTTGTTTCCGAAGCGGAAGTAGTATATTAGAAATGACATCAAAAAGAATTCTAAAGGAATCAATTTTGAGAAAATAAATGCCTTTGCGCCAAAGGCCGTTCCCAATATTCAGTCTTTCTCCGGTTGTGGCCTACTTGCGATAAAAATCGTAACTATCGTTAACTTTTCTGTCCCAATAAACTTATCGACGGTCGCCTTATCCGTACACGCTGTCTGTCAATGGGACGACGTATAGCTGAGCAGCCATAGAAGTTTGCATGGAAATTGCAATTCACACGTCCCAATATAAGGCGATAAGAATGACTTACTTATCGGGTATATTGTGCCAGCTTCAGATTATTGACAGCTAATTACTTACAGTAGAAAATAGTAATTTATCTCTACCTATAGACTGTATATTGGTAACGACCGTAAGGGAATTACCAGTGGGAGGAACAGACTTAAACTTATAATGCCTAATACTCGTCTAAGTCGAGTTAGTAAGTCTTTTATGGGGCAATGTATATGCTTGTACAACAAGATCCCAGAAAATGTTCAAAACAAACGTATTACGTAACTCAAAAGAATTGTTAAAAGCTTTTGTGTGGTAAAGGTTACTATAACATAAATGACTTTCTTAATGATACCACAGATTGGGAATGGAGCGACCGCCCTCAGGATATTAAATAATAAGTTTAATTGTACAATATTACTTTTTAAACATATTTTTTCGATGAAAAACAAGGCCGCTGAGTTTGTTGCGCCCGTTCATCTCAGGTCTGAGGCATTCGTTATGTAATAGGTGGTGGTTTTTGACTTACAATAAGTGATGCCTCATCCTATTTTGAATAAAATGCCGGCTAGATTATGGGTACCACAACGGCGCCTTTAACTGTCGTGAAGCAGTAATGTGTAAGCATTAGTGTGTATCGGTGTGAAGGGCGCCGTAACTAGTGAAATTAAGTCTCAAGGTGACGAACGCAATTATAGTGCCGCTCAGAATTTGTGGATATTCAAGAATCCTGAGCGGCACTGCATTGCAATTTGCAGGGCGTATCATTTACAATCAGCTGAACGTCTTGCTTGTCTCGTACCTTAATAACCTTAGTAATTGTCATAAAAATACTGTATTCATATAATTTTTATTTAGCTCCGCCTGTATAATTGGATCGCAGAAAGCCTTTTCGCATAAAGTTTGTATAAATATGTAATAAAATCAAAAAAAAAATCACACATATTATTTTAACAAAAGAATCAAATAAGTAAAATCTTATATCATATATACGTCTAGATAGAGTCTCTTGCTGTCAGACAAACGATAAAAACGGGCCAGGAATATTAGTTTAGTATGCGTGACAAACTAAGTCTTACACTCGCCATTTGTAAGACACTTTGTGTTAGTGTGCGTGAATTGCTCAAAATAACTGAAATTTCAATCAATTATTTACTTCAATGTATTTTTAAAGTTTAACTTTTATTACATCGTCTCCAACCTTTTGCGTCTGTGTGTTGCATGTCGCGTGACGGTCGGGCGGCACCTATAGTTCGCAGCAGCTGACCGTGTAGTGTATAGACTATTACTCATTTGTGCCAGTGCTCCACGCTATTTTGTGTTTTTGTCAGTGTTTAATGTAATTCTTGTTATTTATTAAAGTGAAACTTTTATTTGCTTTTGGTATACAACGACACAGCTAGTGAGTCCACAAAACTGATCAACGAGGAAAAAGCAAGTATAACAAACAATTTGAAAAGTCTATAATGTGAAAAAAACTTTCACTTTTACCGTGGTTTCATAACACCACACAATCCTCTTTTGAAACTTATTTTCAATAATATATTAACAAATAAAAAAAACATTACTTCGACAATGCACAGTAAATACACACAGCACTCTAAATCGATTCAATTTCGCTTAGAAGATGTGCACAATACGTCACAATAAATGATATTTAAAAGTATAGACATGTTACCTAGACAACAATCGGTGTTTGTAAATGGTACACAATCGCACACATGAACAATTCAACATTGCAATAGCACACTACATTACGATTACACATCAAAGAAGGATAGTAAATGCAATTATCGCAAGCGAAAAAGAGATAAATCTAATTTGCTAATTGCTTCGTATTTGAATAGAAAAATACAGAATAATTCATCAGATATGATTTTTTACCTTACACCATGATTTATGCCTAAAATACGATTCAGTTCATGTAGTAAAAGTTTTAAAGTAGTAAATGTGCATTGAAATTAGGAAAATAAAGTGTCATTGATTTTATAAAAAAATAATTTAATATTGATTATAATATATAGCTACATTCATGATATCAATTATTTGTACATAAAATAATACAAATTTGTACAGAAATAACAAAACAAATCCCATTGTTACAATATTACGAACGACGGATCTCAAAATGTATTAAGTTTACAATTATTATTTTTTGTATCTTATATTATTTATGAATGTTTTTTTTTTGTTGAGGGTACAATAAGATAATTTGAGAAGAAGTAAATGATCCATTGATTCTTCTGCAGTTAGCAAGGGATATACGGAAAGGGACAGTGTTACTGAAAAAACTTCTACGTAAGCAAATAGCAGCTACCTATATACGCACTTGTTTATTAAAAATTATTACATTTCGTATTACATTCACTGCAACAACGCCTTTTTACATCATTTCCTAAAATATACTACCTCGATCATCCCGCAACAGACAGCATCAATATTTCATCATGTCTGTACACCTACGTTAATCTATGTCCGCTCTCTAGACTCGAGTCTCGTTGTCGTCAAATAATTAAATCAAATAAAAAAAAAATCATGATTTCTTAACTGTGGTATATAATTCAATGATTTTTTTTTACTTTCGTAATTAATGCATCTGTCCATAACGCAAGACGGCATTTTAATGTTGTACCTATATCAAATTGTAAGCAATTCTGTCAACAGTAAACGCGTGCGTACCGTTTTCGTATCGAGAGAGCGACTACGACCAAATGAACCAATTGACTCCATTTAGGCGATTCATTTTCGGCGCGCTAGTGACATATCTACCTTTTTAATACTATAATATAATTGGTCACACAGCACTTATGTTGCACAACACGTCAGCTGTATAGCTACAGATATACTGCTATAAGCTGTTTTGATGCTACAATATTATGTAAGATGACACGGAGTCCTTATTTTTTTACTAGTCCGTGATATATATATTTTAAATTATTTATTTATCGCGTGCGCCAGTCATGAGCATGAAACCCAAATAAACAATATGTACATGGGTAATGCTGCACTTTACACGGGTAAAGTTATCATCACACTCACCAATCTCCGTCTCGTCATCATCAAACTCCACGTCTGTCTCGTCCTTGATCTTCTTCTCCCAGGACTGGAGGTCCACCTCGCCGCTCACGATCTGCTTGCAAGCTTCCAGTATCTGAGTGGCGCCCTCTGTACACATACGTTGTCTGCCCTTGCGGCGACGCACCTGAAGACCTGGAGATTAGAATAGGATGGTATAATATAGACAGTAGAAATAAATATTATGAGTGTTCATTGTCAGTACAAAAATGAAAATTTAATATACGTTCACAAAAATCGACACCGCTTTTGCTCTAAATAGTGATTTTCATTATTATAACACTAGAAATAAGGGATATATCATCATCATCAGCCGGAAGACGTTCACTGCTGGACAAAGACTTCCCCCAAATATTTCCACGACGATCGGTCCTGCGCTGCCCTCATCCAATCGGCCATCTTGACCAGATCGTCGGTCCATCTTGTGGGAGGCCTACCAACACTACGTCTTCCAGTACGTGGTCGCCATTCGAGGACTTTACTGCCCCAACGGCCATCTGTCTGTCGAACTGTGTGCCCTGCCCACTGCCACTTCAGTTTCGCAATTATTTGCACTATGTCGGTAACTTTGGTTTTCCTACGGATCTCCTCATTTCTGATTCAATCTCGCAGGGTAACTCCGAGCATAGCCCTCTCCATTGGCCTCTGAGCGACCATGAGCATTCTCATAAGGCCCATAGTTAGCGACCAAGTCTGCGTACTGTAAGTCATCACTGGCAACACACACTGGTTGAAAATCTTAGTCTTCAGACACTGCGGTATTTGGGACGAGAAGATTTTACGGAGCTTCCCGAACGCTGCCCATCCGAGTTGGATTCGACGAGTGACCTCTTTCGCAAAATTGCCTAACTGGATTGTTTTTCCGAGGTAGAGGTACTCGTCAACAATTTCGAGAGTACAGTTCCCAATTGTTAGAGGTGCGACAAATAAGGGATTGCTTGTAACTAATTCTAGTAGGCTTCATAAGATACATAATAGCTTTAAGGGTAAATGTATACACTTTTATAATAAAGTCTCAGCCACTTTTCAGGAATTATCTATAAATAAATATAAATGTTTCATTAAAAAAAGGCTCTGTCGTAAACCTTACTACTCCACAGCTGAATATTTAAGTGAACGGACAGCCTGGGACTAGATTATGATTATTTGATAGCAATAACGGTTACAGTACAATATTGTATATTTAATTAAAAAGAATGCTGGGACAGTTTGTTGCTTAGAGAGAGAATCTCAGAGCGCCATTTCTTTCCGAAATGGTGGTAGTGTTTGAAATAAAGTCAAAAAGAATTCTAAAGGAATCAATTTTGTGAAAACAAATGCCTTTGGTCCACTCTCTCTCTTGGATCTACTTTACAGTTGATAACCTGCTCAACCCTAATATTTGCATATTCGGAAATTGACATGAGATGTCGCTCTTTCAAACTAAACAATTTATTTTTAAAGTTTCTGGGATTATACAAATTTATGAACGATGCGGGACTCCAACCCCTCTTCCACTGAGCCGACCGTTTGAGTGACGTATCGTTGATAAATCTTGTATTCTTTTTTCAATTCCCAGGTTGTGGCTTCATCTACAGGATCTACTTCACAGTCAACTCTAATAATAGCATATTAGGAAATTGACTTGAGATGTCGCACTTTCAAATCCAAACAATTTGTTATTTTTAAAGTGATAACCCTCACTTCTGAGATTACTAACATAAATTTAATTTGAAAACAAAATTTATGAACGCTGTGAGACTCGACCTATATTTCTTGCCTGTGAGTAAGCTCTTAGCATGAGGGTGTAACATCTTACCTGCTTTGTCACTCTGTGAACCAGCCAAGTTGTACCCCGGACAGGAGGTGAAGTACACCACCTTCAGCTCTGGACATCTCTTCAGCAGGAACTCCTTCCACGCAGCCACCACGCTGGCTGGCACCAGGTCTACCTTGTTCAAGACCAGGATCATGCTCTTGTTGATATTGGTTACATACTCGTACAGGGTGGGTGGAAACATCATACCCTGGAATTTAATAATGTTATTGATAGAGTTGTTAAAAAGTCAAAAATATAAGAGCTAAAATACTCATTATTTCTCATAAAGTTTATGTGATTAAATTACTATTACCAGTGGGAGGCTCCTTTGCATAGGATGCCGGCTAGATTACCCCAAAGGCGCCTATTTCTGCCGTGAAGAAGTAATATGAAGTATAAAGTGTAAGTATTACTGCTTTTTTTGTTTCGGTGTGAAGGGCGCCGTATCTAGTGAAATTACTGCGCAAATGAGACCTCACATCTTATGTCTCAAGATGACGAGCGCAATTGTAGTCCCGCTCGGAATTTTTGGGGTTTTTCAAGAATCCTGAACGGCATTGCATTCTAATGGGCAGGGCGTATCAATTGCCATCAGCATTATTTACTTATTTAGTAATACGGCTTTACCAACGTTTTATCAGTGTGGGTTCCGACTAGTTTCGGACCATTCGGAGGTCCTTCATCAGGGTGTGTGTGGTTGGTTCGCGATAACGTCCCGTCTCATACTGCGGACTTGTGCTCGTAGTGCGCGGCTTGACAGGGCGGGGGGCGCCGGTGGTCCGCTCGTCATCACGAGCACGGTATCATTGACACTGTCACTATTGGTGTCCACGGGTGCAAAAAGTGTACTATTGAAGAATTAGCGAACAGACTTAGTTCTGCAGCATACGGGGTTAAATAGATTAGACAATTAACCGACATAGATACGGCGCGACTTGTTGACTTTAGATATTTCCATAGTATTATGTACTATGGTATATTACTATGGGGCAACTTGTGCTGCAGAAGAGGGCTATTCGCGCTATTTATAACCTAGGTCCTAAAGAATCATTGAGAGCACAATTCAAAGAAATTAACATCTTGACTGTTGCTTCTCAATATATTCTTGATAATGTAATGTATGTTCATAGATACATAAGTGAATTTGCCAGAAACTGTCATAACCATAATGTTAACACCAGGAATAGACTTGAGGGTTCCAGTTATTTTGAGGCAGTTTATGTTTGAACTTCCTCGCTTCTGTGATTTGTTTATATTTCTTTTTTTAATGAAAAGGATGACAAAAGAGCGTACGGGTCACCTGGTGTTAAGTGATCACCGCCGCCCACATTATCTTGCAACACCAGAGGAATCACAGGATGTTACCGGCCTTTTAGGAAAGTTTATGTGCTTTTTTTTAAGGTACCCATGTCGTATCGTCACAGCACCGCACAAGAAAGCTCATTCCACAGCTTTGTAGTACGTGGAAAAAAGCTCCTTGAAAGTATTTATATCGTAAGGCTGGTCACTCACCGCGAACCTAACGTCCACAATCAACAGCAGAATGTCACACATCTCCAGCACTCTCCACAGCTGCCGCCAGGTCTCCAGGTTGAGCTCGAAGTATGACATATCCTTCCAATGCTCCGATTCTCGCAGCTTGTCGATGTACTCCTTAAATTTTGAAAGTTTTATAAGTTTTTTATCATAGCTAACTGTATATAGTGTACATATGGCTGTTCCCAATATACTATCTACAGATAGAGATAAATAACTACCTTCTACTGTCAGTAATAAGCTCTCAAAAATCTGAAGCTATCCCAATATACCCGATAAGTCATTCTTATCGCCTTATATTGTGACGCGTGAATTGCAAATTCCATACAAACTTCTATCGCTGGTAAGTTATACGTCCTCCCATTGACAGACAGCGTGTACGGATTAGGTGAGTTACCGTCGATAAGTTTATTGGGACAGAAAAGTCAACGATAGTTACGATTTTTATCTGAAGTAAGCGATAGACTGAATATTGGAAACGGCCGTTAGTACGTAGTACTGTAGATTAGTGTACTTCAGTTATTTTCACAGCATCATGACGTACGGTATTTTACTGTGGGGTCATGCTGCTGACATTGATATTATAGTGTTTGCTCTGATCGTGATCTGTTCGTGCTAGATATCAGCTTGGTTATAGACAGTCTCTCAAAGAAAAATTTAAAGAAATAAATATTAAGAATGTTCATTGTCAGTACATTTATGGAAATTTAATGTACGTTCACAAAAATGGTCACCTTTTTGCTCTTAATAGTGATTTTCATTATTATAACACTAGAAATAAGGGATTCCTTGTAACTTATTCTAGCAGGCTTCATAAGATACATAATAGCTTTTAGGGTAAATATATACACTTTTATAATAAAGTCCCAGCCACTGTTCAGGCATTATCTATAAACAAATTTAAATATTATATAAATAAAATGGCTCTGTCGTAAATCCTACTACTCCACAGCTGAATATCTAAGTGATCGGACAGCCTGGGACTAGATTATGATTATTTTAAAGCAATAGCAATGACAGTACAATATTACTAATAAATTACAACACATACCCTAAAATATTTCTGTTCCTGTGCATCTAACTGCGCCGGAGTCATATTAAAATTCCATTCGGGTCTTTTGGGGAATGATATTTCCGCCGGAAAGAAGTCTGTTGGGTCAATCTCCATCTCTTTCTCAGATACTGGTCGGACCTCCTTTCTGAAATAGGGTTTCTACATTATCAAACTCTTACGGTACATCAAATGGGTGCTAGCATGAAAGAGGGAGAAGTGTGGCATGTGGTCTTCTCTAGTACAAAATAAAATATTTTATTAAGTGAACAAATCTTATAACTATATTTACAATACTATGACTACATCAAATTAAAACTATCATTACGTGGAAGCGTACCAAGAATACTGGCAGCATTTCCGCGTTGGATAGCTAGGCTGATCCGTTCACCGAAATAGCTTACAGCGCTTGGGTTTCCAGTAGCCTTATTGAGGCGCGAAGATAGTATTTTGAACATTCTCCGCGCCTCTGGGCCCCACGGGCCAAGTGTCTCGACACCAAACGGCACAGATTCTTCAGAATTTCTGCCAAATGGAGAACTTAAGAGTCCACTAACTACAATTTTTTTTTGTACCTATTCTGCGTCTTGGCAATCTGTCTACAATGATCCAATATGCTGTCTGAAAATGATTGTATTTCTGTGTTGTGTTTCGCAGAGGTTTTTCCGGTGAGGCATCTCTCAATCCTTGTCCACCAATTTTGCTGCCAGTCCCTGAATACAGTGGCGCTTCAGCCTAGTACGAAAAATTAAATTGTCTTTTCATGTGTTATCATTGCCACAGCCTATCCGTATGGTAAGTTACGAAATATCCAATTATTATTATTATAAAAAAAAATATGAAAAAAATGAGGAGACGAGCAAGGCCTTTTTTGCATCCTACCCTTGAGACAAGGTTTATTTCCTTTCGGAATATCCTAGTGCCTGCGCCTTAGCCTTAGCTGTAGCCGATGTGATACTACAGGGCATGGTTATTTTCATACCCAAGCTCTGTAGTACCGATCGGTGGCAGATCACAGCCCTGGTTATATGCGTCAGTTCAAGCAGCCATCAGGGTCGCGGCAATGCGCACAAAGGATATAAGCTGCAAAGTTGCAAAGAGAAAATACCATATTCGAAGCACGTCTTCCAGAGCGGCAGTTTTCTAGTTACCCCTCTGTAACACTCAAGTTCCGGCCATTGTCCAAAACTGCTCTTGATAACTATTAGCAGCCTTCAAAAATATTTCACATTATGGAGTTATATTAAACCGGGACACCAGGGTGGCGCAAAGGGTGGTTCCTTAGCTACCAAACTAGTCACTATACAGCCACTGGAGTCATGACGCGTCCGAGCTGGTCGCCTCGCCAAATTGGTTGCGCAACCAAATGGACATAGAGCCTTAGCCCGTGAACCCCAGACCTACGTTATTTTATAAAAGCTGAAAGTTTGTCAACGCATGCTACCAACACAGGTAAGAACGTTGCAGTGGCTTTGGCAGGTAAACGGTACTAAAAGTGTGTAAAATACCAAACTAAATACATCAAATAATAATGTGCGACTTTTCGGTATTACCTTCAGAATATTATTAAAAATCACGTTATTCATTAAAAGGCATAAAAGGCATTTATTTTCTCAAAATTGATTCCTTTAGAATTCTTTTTGATGTCATTTCTTATACTACTAGATACTACTACCGCTTCGGAAACAAATTGCGCTCTGAGAGAGAAGAAGCGGCGAAAGAAACTCTTCATTAGCCAGATACTTTTAATAGTTCCAACCCCTTGCCAGACAAACAACGTATATCGTTAGAAGAGATTCGTGATCAGAATGACTTAAGCGAATAAGCATTTTGACCAACATCAGTTGATGAACTACCTATAGAGCTGTATATATTTCGTTGGTAGCAGCGACTGGTTGCGCCTCCATGATGTCTCGATGAAATATGCCCTTAATAAATCTAATTGAATTTTTATTTCATTTCTGTGTTAGAGTATAGTAATGAAATGAAAACTCACAGAGCGTCCTCCTTCTTCATCCTGACCTCCTGGTCTGATTCGCGGTAGAACTTGAGCGCGTATCTATTGGCGTCACCTCGCCCCCTCGCCTGCTGGGGCTGATAATTCATTGCCATCACATCATAGTTGTCCGTACTAGCTGACGCTGAGGAGGTAAAATTGGTATGAGCACTGGGCAGCATATCAGTTTAGTGACACCATCATACTACTGCCTTTATATCATCATCATCATCACCCAGAAGACGTCCACTGCTGGACAAAAGCCTCCCCCAAAGATTTGAGGACAATCGGTCCTGCGCTGCCCTATAATGTAAAACTTGTATGACCATAAAGTCAGCGAGATATGTTTGTATTTTAATACCTACCTATTTCATTATCTTGATTATTAAGTTTATATTGTTTTGATATCTAAATATTTTAGAAAGACGTAATGTATGTACACTATCCATTGTATTCGATTTTAAGCTTATGGTAAACGATGCACCCTACGAAAATCCTTAATTAGTGTAATTACATACTTGTGGCCTCTCAGAGTCGATCTATCGTAGGCTAACAATTTTGTGGTAGATCGCCACCAGTTCAAGTTCGAGCACCCATAATATAAAGGAAAGACATCTCTAAGACTCTTCTATGAAATATTCTTCTTTAGATTGTGTCTAACATGAAATTATTGGAATTGAGCAGCCTATATCGTCGTAACCATGCATAAATTTTGGTGCACATAAAAAAAAAATTAAAACATAACAAGCTGATGTCCGCGACTTCGTCCGCGTAGCTTTTTAAAAATAATAAGAAAGCTTGGAATTAAAGATTATCTCATGTCCTATTCCAGTTCCGGTTCCCGTTTTCGCTCCCGTTCCCAACATATTATATGAATCTTATCTCGAGGAAGATTGCTATGACAAACTAAACCTTCTATTGGTATACTTATAGCTCATCGACGTGAATTACAGTTATTTACAATTCCCGTGGGAGCCATGGATTTTTCCACAATAAAATGTAGCCTATGTCCTTTCCCAAGCTCTAGTCTATTGCTGTACCAAATTTCATAAAAATCGGTTCAGTACCTCCGTGGTAAAAGCGTAACAAACAAACTTACATTCAAATTTATAATATTAGTAGGATAGGATAATTTGAAATGAAATTTGTAAGGTGTGAGAGAACACATAAAAAAAGAAATAGCTGCTTAGGTTCTTTATGAGATGGCAATCTCAAGAAAACCTGTATAACTGTCTGAGAAGCCTTCATATTGTAACCAGATACAAAAACAAGGTATGAGTCCATCATAATATGTTCTTAATAAAAAACCTGAACTGAACCTTAAAACTGAACACTGTGAAAGATTAAATCACCAACTACAGCATAAAGTACCAGCTGCGACTATCAAGCCATATAAATAATTTGGCTTCCCAATTGGAGGGCACTGGTAGTGTCGTTTACAACAGAATGAAAATACACAGCATTCCTAACCTTGCTGATAGATTCATTACCAGTTAGTCAGCAAACATGTAGATCAGTTCGATGGAACTGACTATAAAAATTGAAGTACATGACAAAAATTAACCACCAAAAAGACAATAAATTGGCTTATTGTGCTAGGCACAGATCACCAAGATGAAAGAAAATACCAGAGGAGAATCATCCCATGTTAAGAACTATGTGTAGGAGTAGTAAGAATCCTCAGAATTGTCACTGGTTTCCTTATAAGAAGAGCAAAACTGTAGATTTACAACAGCAATCACAGAAAAGTGATTGTTCACAGGGGCAGTATTATCAGGGGGGTATTATCTTTGGTTCTGGGTGTGGAGGATTTATGTCTTGTGTGGTAACTTTATAACAGCAAACTAAACTGTGGTGTCATGTCGTTGCCATATGGCAAAGTGAGCAGACAGGAAGTTAATATAAAACTACATTTTATTATTATAAATATATTTCTCACATAAGATGTACATTTACTAATCAGGGACACAGAACATGATATTGCACCTTTGATGCCACAATGAGTTGCTGAATAGGGCGAACATGAAAGTAACACATACTATCACAGTCAGTGTCACCACAACACAAACAATATTGCATGTATTATGTAATACTTTAATATCATCATCACTATTTTTGGACCATGCAGTTTTTAACAAACATTCTTCCACATACTCGCGTTTTCGAGAAGATATGACATGAGTACCTTAAGAAAAATGTGTAAACCTTCCTTAAAGGCTGGCAACACTCTTGTGATTCCTCTCATGTTGCAAGAGAATGAGGGTGGTGATCACTTAACATTAGTAGAACTTGTACGCTGGTTTGTCCTCCTTTTCCATAAAAAAAGTTGAAAATAAGATATACTTACAGGACAAAAGTAAAGTCTTGTTTTGTTTTTTTGCTTGCAATTGCTGTTTCTTTGCCTTCCCACTGAAAGGTGTCTTTCTCTTTGCTTGAGGCATTGTCCTTCACTGAAACATACAATTTTTTTCAAATTTCAGTTCGTAATTTGCAAGCTATCAATAATTAGTGGTTTTGTTTGCGCTTCTAAAGCATTAGTGCAATTTAAAAAAAAAGTATTTCTACTAAACTGTAGAGACCATGAAAAATTGCTACTTTATCTAAAATCCACTTACTGACTTGTATTACAATATCTGATATTCACGTACCGCACACACCACAGAATACAGAAACATGATATTCATTACTAAATTATGATAATCCATAACTTGCTCAGTATCAGAACTCACTGAGTATGACAGAGCATGCTGCACAAGTGATATAAACTGTCCGAGGCCAATACATGCCTTAGTTACAGAGGTATAGCAAATTTGAAGTTTTAATAACAAAATCATAACAAATTTGAACCTAATCCCTTATAATTATAAGAACAGGTTTATGTTAATATAATGTTGTAAATTGTCTTAATATTGTTAATCTTAATTTTATTCTTCTTATAAATCTCATATTTCCGACTTTAAAGTTTAGTTTCAAAATATAAAATATAAAGTTTAGAGATATATATCTCTATATAGTTTTGATATTAGATTTTGTAGAATTTGTGTGCCTGTAGTGTCTTTAGTAAGTGTTACTAAATTCAGATAATACTTTAAGAGTTAAGTAAGATATGCTTGTAATAAATGTATTACTAGATAGTTATAAAAAAATTTGTGGTGCACCTGAACTATGATCTTCTACAATTTATTAATACGATCTGAGTTATTTGTACTTAGTAAAGTAATCACTGGACGTCCGTTAATCAATTATATATTAGTCTTGGAGAGTTTTAACTTGTATGTAGTCTGCTATTTTACTGTTTATGAAAAACGTGGTCAACCTTGTAAGCAATACACACAACATGATGTATATCAAGAAAACTCACCATACGTCGTAGAATACAGAAAGTAATTACTAGATACAATGTTATATTATGTTATGAGAAGTGAAAACTAAGATTATTTCACTTTATTGATAATGTAGAGAAAGTAAAAAGTAAACAAGATTATTATCGATCACCGGTATTGTTTTGTCACTGACAAGTGAAGTGACCACAGAACACTTTTACTCTAACGAGTGAAAGTGACAAATAATTAGAAGTGGTCGTTATATCAATAAACTGTTTTTATTAACAGTTTTATATTCGTCCACGAATTAACTGTTTACTTCAACGAAAAAGCCTATTGAACGTAATAAGCTAATAAATTTAATCAACGTCCTCGTCATTAACTCGCAATAAATGAAGAAATTGAATGCCTCAATAAAACAGCTTAATTCAAAACAGTTGACGAATTTGCGAACGAAAACGTTGACTTGATATTATATTGACAAAATAGGTACTACGTATAAATTAAATTTAGCAATGTTATTAATATAATATGAAGTATGAACCTAATAAAAACCTAAATTATGAATAAGTGCATTAACCGATTTTTCAAAACCCGTTGATGATTTAACAGTTTTTTCAACCTGTTGACCATTGACAAAAACAGTTAAATAAAATTAATTTAAAAACCTTCAATGACACACCTCTACAAATGATAATTTAGTAATCCGGCTAAGTTTGAATGCAAACAGTTACAGACGTAAATGGATTTCGGCTATTTCCGTTTTTTACAAGATTATAGCCGTCATCTGCACGTTTCATACACTCGTCAGTTGTCACTCTTTTCTAAGTTGTCACTTATAATTTTTTACGAAATCTCTAGTCGTCCGTGGTCTAGTGCCAAGCGGACGAATAAAATTAATAAGTCGTCCGATTATCAGATGAATACCAATCATATTAAAGTATTATAAGAGGTAGATATGTCATTAGCGCACCAAAAATGAATCGCCTAATTGGAGACAATTGGTTCCTTTGGTTGTGGTCGTTCTCTCGATACGAAAACGGTACGGTTTGCTGTTGACAGAATTGCTTACAATTTGATATAGGTACACCATGAAAATGCCGTCTTGTGTTATGGGAAGATGCAGTAATTACGAAAGTAAAATAAATCATAGAATTACATACCACAGTTATGGATTCATGAAGTACCTATAACATTTTATTTGATTTCATTATTTCCCTAACAAAATAAATATGACGCTAATAAATATGATCCAAGCTAAACGCCGCAACGCGATTCGAGTCTCGAGTGCGGACATAGATTAACGTACAGAAATGATGAAACATTGATGCTGTTGCGGGATGATTGAGGTAGAATATGGAAATGATGTAAAAAAGGCGTTGTTTAAGTGAATGTAATACGAAATGTAATAATTTTTAATAAACAAGTGCGTATATAGGTAGCTGAACTATCAAACTACAAAAACAAACTAGGGTAGGCAGCAGACGTAGACAGTGAGTGCTATTTGCTTACGTAGAAGTTTTTTCAGTAACACTGTCCCTTTCGGTATATCCCTTGCTAATTGCAGGTATGCTCAGATGGCCATGTCGAGAGAATTAATGAAGAGAAATTGACGAAGAAAGTGTATAAGGCCAGTGTGAATGGTGGAAAGGGTAGTAGGGTAAAAAGTGTTGTAAAGGGTACACCTAGGCGGATGTTTCGAGATCAAATCAGGGACGTATTGACAAATGGCCATTTCAAGAGTAAACCCTACCTTAAACCGAAGAGCATGTATGAAAGGAATAATGAAAGTGGACGAAGCGAAACAAGTATGTAAGGATGTGGTCTCTGCGGGAAAGAGGCGTGATTAAATGTATGTATGTATTTATTTTGCAAACCAAATCACAAGAAATCACACAGTTATTTGTTCTCTAAAAAATATAATAAAGGAATGAATTTTGTGTAGGTATTCTTAAAAATAGGAAAAGTTAGTACCTACGTAATCATTTACACACGTTATATCAGTTAAATAATAATAATTATAAAAAATATATTTATTTCAGGCATACTACCCATATGAATTAAAACACGTTAATAAAATATATGACAAAAATCAAAGATACTAGAAAATTAAAACAAAGATACTGTAAACAAGTAACATGGACACAGGAATCAAACCCGCAATCCTTACTTTCAATGTGTTAGTGTTTATTTATGTAATATATAACTATAATAGATAACTGTTTACTAATTTAAAGTAATTGTGGCTATATAATATTATGACTAATAAAGGGACAAAAAGCTATCTGGTCTAAAGCCAGTGTGTATGCAGTTACGGGGGAGCTTGGGTGAGCTTCACTTCACACTTGTCGTTAGAGTAATAGTATTCTGTCAGCTGTGTTCACTTGTCACTATTACGGCGCGGATTGCTTATTTTTTACTCATCCGTGGTTCGTTTTTTTTTTTTTTTTTTTTTTTTTTTGGCGGGAACGAGTGAACGAAGGAAGGCGCGCTTATACAAAAAAAAATTGTTTAAATTATTGTTCATAGTGCATATATTTTTCATACCTGTAAATTGTTTATCCTGGTTTATAAATATTCGATTTTTGTATATATAAATTGTTAAGTGCGCTTCCCCATCGCCATGGGGAAGCGTACAGGTAAAAGGCCGAAGAACGGCCAGAGCGACGCAGAACCAGCAGACGAACTTCCCCTATCCGAATCCTCGGTATCTGACGCGGAGGTGACTGAACGTCTCATTGTAAGAAGAAAGGATAAAGAGAAGTATACCCCTTATAGAGCGACAAATTATTATAGGTTATACGACGAAAATTCAAATAAGAAGGAATTTATTGTATTTCTCAATCGCAAGCAGGGTGAAGTCAAAATATCAGACAAGGACAGGTTGGGTCTGTCAAATGGAATCAGGAGGCATTGCGTATCGGGTGTGTTGCACCTGAGGTCCGTTAATGCTTTTAAAGTTGGTGTTACCTTTGACCTGCCTAACAATGCGAATGTATTTTTAAAAAATGAAAAGTTACTTAGCGAGTTGGAGATGGTTGCCTCAATTCCGGCTTCTGAAACGGAGGTCACTGGAGTTCTTACTTCTGTTCCCACTGATTACTCCAACAAAAAAATTCATCAATTAATTGCATCGAGTAAAAAAGTTATTGCTGTGAGAAGGTTCATGCGGCGAGTAAAGGACCCACAGGGTGTTGTCTCCTTTGTTCCAACGCAAACTGTTGCAGTCACATTTGCATCAACGTTGTTACCTGAGTATGTAACACTTGATCACTGGAGGCATGAGGTTAATGTATATGTACCCCCTATTAAACAGTGTCTACGCTGTATGAAATTTGGCCATATTGCTAAATTTTGTAGAAACAATGAAGTTTGTTCCATATGTTCTGACAATCACAATTTTAAAATGTGTCCAAAAACTTTAACAAAATGTGCCAACTGTGGTGGAGATCACATAGCTATCTCATCTACCTGTCCTCTGAAAAAACAAAAAATTGAAGAAAACAAAGTGAAGTCCCGTAGTGTTAGATACTCAGATCTCTTCAATGAATCTGCTTTCCCTCAATTAAACTCAAAGTATATTGACACACACCTGAGCAATCTTATAAAATCTGACAAATTTATGAACCTCTTGGTTGAAGCAGTTTTACAAATTTGTACAAATAAAGATAAGTTAACTATAAATTCAAATAGTATTAAGGAAATTCTGAATAACACTTTTAGAAAAAAGACACCTACTTAATTGTTATTATGGATACATTGAATATAGTGCAGTGGAACGCTCAAAGTATTATTAGTAATAGGCTTATTTTTACAAGGTTTTTATATGAAAATCATATCCATATTGCTATAATTTCGGAAACTTGGTTAAAACCACATCAGTATTTTTTAATAAAAGGCTATAACACAATAAGGAATGATTGTGGTAATAAACACAATGGTGTAGCAATTTTTATTCATAATAATATCACATTTTCTAACATAAATACATATTATGATAGTGCTCTACAAAATGTTTGCATTAAAATTAAAATTAATAACAAAGAACTGAGTATTGTGAGTTTTTACAGTCCTTCCAATTCAAATCCTCCATTTAATAAAAACAATTTAAACAGTTTAATTAAGTCCATTCCAGAGCCAATGATATTTGCAGGTGATTTCAATGCTCATCACATGTTGTGGGGATGTGTTGATACATTGCCTCGAGGTAAAGATGTTTTAGAGGTTATAGATGAGAATGGTCTTGTTATTCTGAATAATGGTCAAGCTACCACAATAGGATCTCCATCTTGGCGTCCTAATGCTCTTGACTTGACTTTGGTAACTCCATCTTTGGCTCTTTTATGTGACTGGTCAGTTATTGACAGTCCTCTGGGCAGTAGTTATCATCTCCCTGTAATAATAAAAATGGCAGTAAGTAGTGATAGTATTAGTTTGCAAAACACATTATGTAATAATCTACATTTGCCCACTCACCCTAATTATAAGCAGGTGAATTGGAATATGTATAGTAACTTAGTTGTTTCTTATTTGGATGATGTTAAATTTGACACTTTATCTTCAATAGATGCTTTTAATTCCTTTTGTAATATTTTACTTTCTGCTGCCAAGCAGTCAATCCCTAGCTGTCTGTTTTCCAAAAGTTCTAATAGTAATAATGCTACTAGTTCTTGTTCACAAAAATCTTTTAAATATCCTTGGTCGCCTTGGTGGAATCAGAGGTGTACAGAAGCAGTTTTAAATGCTAAAAATGGTTACATTAATTTTAAAAACAACTCCACTGATGAAAATTATGTGGAGTTTAAGAGATTGCGGGCTTTAAAAAAAACTTATCTTAAAAAGTGAAAGAAGAAATAGCTGGATAGGCTTGTGCAATTCATTTAATCGTTGTACTCCTTTGTCTTCAATTTGGAAATACATGCGCAAATTTAACAAAACTTACATTCCTGACAGTGTGTTGAATGATAGTTGGATTCCAGATTTTCTACAAAAGTATACTTCTGACTTTGTATCAAATGAGTTAACTAACTATGTAAATGTTGTTAATGATAGTAATAAATATTTGATAGAGCCTTTTTCTTTACAAGAACTAAAATCCGCTTTATTTACTAGAAGAGATACATCTTTCGGTCTTGATACCATTCCATATATTTTACTCAAAAAACTTAATTGCCACAGTCTCAACATCTTTTTAAATAATCTTAATCGCCTATGGAAGGAGAATACTATTCCTGCAGAATGGAAAACAGACTGTTTAATCCCAGTTTTAAAGCCAGACAAAAATAAAATGTTACCTGACTCTTATAGACCTATAGCTCTCACGTCTTGTGTTGGGAAGATATTTGAGCAGCTTCTAAAACAACGTCTCGAGTTCTTTATAGAACAAAATTGTCTTTTGCCTAATAATCAGTTTGGTTTTCGCAAAGGTCGGTCTTCTAGGGAGAGTATAGCGCAGTTACAGCTTGATGCGCATCAATGTTTAGCAAGTAATCAATATCTTTTGTCTGTATTTTTTGACATCTCAGGTGCCTTCAATAGTGTAAATATTGCCGTGCTTTGTGACGAGTTATCAATGTTAGGGATACCAGGTAAAATAATAAATTGGATGCAATCCTTTTTGACTGACAGAAAAGTATATGTAAAATTTAATAAACATTTGTATGGACCACGACTTTCTTCTCTAGGTGTTTGTCAGGGGGGAATATTGTCTCCTTTAATTTTTATTATGTACATAAGACGATTGAACCTTATTTTGGGGCCAAATATAGTAAACCTACAGTATGCAGATGACTTAGTCGTCTATGTATCGGGAGTTGATCTGATTAATTTAGCCGCTACTATTAATAAAGCACTTGTAAATTTATATCAATACTTTTCTTATCTTAATTTAAATGTAAATCCAACCAAATCAAAAGTCTTTGTGATTGGTCGTAAACGCATCATATTGCCTCCCATTTTATACAATGGCATTCCACTGCCTATTTCATGTGACATAAAATTTCTAGGTGTAACATTTACTCCAAAACTTTCTTGGAAAAAATATACAGATAGTGTTATAATTAAAGCGAATAAAGCTTATAATGTATTAAAATCTTTGTGTGCAACGTCGTGGGGAGCGGACCCTAAAATATTGTTAATTTTGTATAAATCGCTTATTCGTAGTCATTTTGAATATGGCTTTCATTGTTTCGCCGCAGACAGCAAAATTGTTAATAGTCTGGATAAAATACAAAATAAATGTATGCGTACAATATTGGGTGCACTTAAAACTAGCCCAATAGCTGCTATGCAAATCGAGGCCAACCTTCCTCCTTTGTGTATTAGATTTAGTTATCTTAAAGAAAGATTTATTTTAAAGCTCTATAGCTTGCCGACGAACAATCTTCTTAAGAATCTTATTGGTTATCAATCGTCTTCATTTCCGAGACAGTTGTTTATCTTGCAAGATTTTTCTTCATTTTTTAAATTTCTACAAGATTTAAATATTCATCGGAATAATGATATACTTCCCTGCCATGCAGGTTCTTTTCGATGTAAATATTCTGCAATTAATGTTGTAATAGATCCAAATTTAACTTCAAAAGAGGAGGTTCATGTATTATTGTCAGAATGGTCTAATTGTAAATTTGTTTATACGGATGGCGCAAAAAACAATAATAATGTTTCTTTTGCAATCTACCTTCCTGAAATTAGGAAGGGTATTGGCTTTAAGATTAATAGATATGCCAGTATTTTTACTGCTGAAGCCGTCGCTATTCTTTTTGCTTTAAAGCATATTAAGAAACAAAATCAACTTAATAAGAAGTGGGTAATAGTTAGTGATAGTATGAGTGTGTTAAAAAGTTTGTCAAATAACAAAATGAGTGCTAACATCAATTACATCATTTTTGCTATAAAGGAATTGTGGTTCGAACTATGTTTAATCGATATTAAAGTGGATTTCGTTTGGGTCCCGTCCCATATAGGAGTAGCAGGAAACGAAAGCGCTGATTTTCTAGCTAGAACTATCATTAATATATCCGATCTATCCCTATATCCTGATTGCAAAGATCTAGACATTAACATACCATATACAGATATAATAAGTAATCTAAAACAGCGTATGACTCTTCTTTGGGGAAGATATTGGTACAATTGTACAGAAGTTGAAAATAAGGCTCATTCGTATACTTTGTTAGATAATCCCGTTAATAGCACACCCTGGTTTTGTAAGTTTAAAAATAACGCTCACAGAAAGTTCTATACTACAATAACACGAATGCGTATTGGTCACTATCGATTGAATTTTCATCTTCATCGCAAAAAAATTGTCTCCTCTCCTTTTTGTAACCATTGTAATAAGCAACAAGATCAGTCTCTGGATCACATCTTTTTTGATTGTTCGTCCTTTGGCATACAGCGCCTTGTGCTGATGGATGAGCTACTGGAAATATATGGTGCACCCAATATAATCCCGCTCTCAGTAATAGATCTATTAAAGGACACATCAACTTATATGTCCTTGTATAAATTTGTATGTAGTACTGTAAATACATTGTAATTTGTAAATTTGTTTATAATTATGTAAATACGTTATAACTTGTACATATACAACTAGTAATAGCATAGCGCAATTCGCGAACTGAACAGATAATGTAAATAGGTAGGTATTATTCTAAAAAGTTATGCAAATTACACTGGATTTGACTTTAAGAAAAGGGGAAAATTATTAGAGACTATATTACTGGATTTGGACTTACTAAAAGGAAAATATGGAAAATATTCTTTAGAGAATTATACATTAACGGAAATGGTAAAATAACTGATGACTTTAAGACTGGATTGGATTTGATGAAAGAAACTACTATAAATATTCGCTATCGAATATACATAATTGGAAAAGGAAAATGGAAATAATGTAAGATGAAATGAGAAAACTGGATTGGACTTTTTGTAAAACAAAATAGTGAAAATAATAAATACCAAAGAAATGAAAATACTAACGACAAGGCAGTAAGGCCCCTGGCTATAGCCTGTTCGAAAGAACGAATTAATTTAAAAAAAAAAAAAAAAAAATCATCCGTGGTTCTAACCATAAAATGTTTTGTTTGTATTTGTAGATTGCAAAGAACCTATAGCAATAATATAGATTAATTCATATTTTTATCTTTAAATCATTTAAAATGTTACCGCTATCACTACTGAGAACAGCGCAGAACCATCCTATGCTGGTAGAATTGAAAAATGGCGAGACTTATAACGGGCATCTTGTTAGCTGCGATAATTGGATGAATATAAATTTAAGAGAAGTCATCTGTACTTCGCGGGACGGAGACAAGTTCTGGAGGATGCCCGAGTGCTATATTCGTGGTTCTACTATCAAATATTTGCGTATACCAGATGAAGTCATTGACATGGTTAAAGAAGAGGCTTTGGTGAAGGCAAGAAGCCGAAATGATGTTTCTAAAGGTAGAGGAGGTTCTAACATGCGATCTGGACGTGGAGGCGGTAGAGGAACATTTGGTAATAGAGGCAGACCAGCACCCTTACGTGGTGGAGGTACAGGAAGAGGTCAGCATAAGAAGAAGTAGATTTAATAAACTTATTTTATAATGTAAGTGGTTGTTTCATTTTTATACTCTATTCTCTTTAATCTACACATATAAAAACATTCTTATTGGCTTTTATTGCATACTTGGATTACTGTGTTATAGGTTTTCCAGAACAGGAACACAATATTGTTAATCAAATTCAAATATTTTTATTCATAATAGAATCTGACATCACTTATTGAAACTCAAACACTACCACCCATCCCAAAATGAATGCCTCAGACCTGAGAAGAACGGGTGCAACAAACTCAACCTTTCTTTTCATCGAAAAAATATGTTTACAAAGTAATATTGTACAATTAAACTTATTATTTAGTAGCCTGAGGGAGGTTGCTCCATTCTCAATCTGTAGTATCAATAAGAAAGTCATTTATGTTATAGTAGCCTTTAACCACAAATGTTTATTAACAATTGTTTTGAATAAAGTAATACTTTTGTTTTGAACATTTTTCTGGGATCTTGTTGTAAAAGCATATGCATTGCCCCACAAAAGATGTAAAAAACTCGACTTAGCCTAATAGTAAGCATTATAAGTTTATGTCTGTTCCTGGTGTTAACATTATGGTTATGACAGTTTCTAGCAAATTTACTTATGTGCCTATGAACATACATTACATTATCAAGAATATATTGAGAAGCGACAGTCAAGATGTTAATTTCTTTGAATTTTGCTCTCAATGATTCTTTAGGACCTAGGTTATAAATAGCGCGAAAAGCCCTCTTCTTCAGCACAAATATTGTATTTATATTGGCAGCTCTTCCCCATAGCAATATATCACAAGACATAAAACTATGGTAATAACTAAAGTATACTAGTCGCACCATATCTATGTCAGTTAATTGTCTAATCTTTTTAACTGCCTATGTTGCAGAACTAAGTCCATTTTCCAATCCTTCAATATGGTGGCCCCATTGTAATTTGGAATCCAATATAATGCCAAGAAATATAGCAGATTCCACCAGTTTTATCACCACTCCATTTACAATAAATACAACTACCAAATTTTATCAAGATACCCTCGATAATCTATACTTCTAGAAAAAGCCTTGCTGTTACTACTCATGACAACAGGCCACACTTATTACTTTAGTGTGTATGACTAGCTAAGTCTTGCGATACATCATTCCATTTCATCATTCACTTTGTTGTTTTTGTGGTTTTTTTTATGGAATAGGAAGACAAATGAGTGTACAGGTCACCTGATGTTAAGTGATCACCACTGCCCACTATCTCTTGCAACACCAGAGGAACCACAGGAGCGTTGCCGGCCTTTAAGGAAGGTGTACACACTTTTTTGGTAAGGTACCCATGTCATATCGTCCCCGAAATACCGCACAAGGATTCTCATTTCACAGCTTTGTAGTGGAATAAAGCTCCTTGAAAATCGCACTGTGGAGGACGGCAACACATCCAGATGGTGGGGATGACATCCGAACTTGTGGCATGTCATGCAAAGGTGGAATTCGGTGGCAGGAATCAGGTTAAACAGCTCTTCGGAACACTCCCCGTGATAAATGTGGTTTGCGATAATAGAGGCTTACAGTTTGCTGTAATTTTTTTTGATGTCTTCACAATTGTTACATTAAACACTATCTTGACATATAAATTATTAGATGCACATACTATTACTTTTACCTAGTTTTTTATTGACATCACACATGTTATTCTTCCAAGGATTGGTGCACCCAAAACAAGAATACTCAGGTTAGATTTAATTGGTAGTACCTGTATTGCTATCACTTAAATGTGTACATCAAATTTCCACTCACCAAGATATCTCTGTCATCATTTTTCAATTGTTACAGTATCTAATAGATTTAGAACAAAAGCAGTGATATCTAAACTACAATTTTATGCTATTCTATTATTTAAATTGTGGCTTTTGTAGAAAGGTCACAGCAAGCAGGCCTATCTCACTCCACATGTAGGTATCAAATTCGTAAGTATGTGAGGCGGCCTCTATACAGTAGGCCAGCCAGTAGGGACATATGAGCGAGCAGTGACACATATGAGAGCTTTGTTTTCACATACTTCACAGAGAGAGAAACATAAAAAAGGAAAGCACATTAAAGGTGAAAATTCTGAAACAATCTTATTTAAAGTGATCATTATTATTTTAGCATTTATGATAGCTACCTATTTATTACCTATACTAAATAGGTTCAATGGTTGTTTCAATTTTTGTACTTAGATCAAGAGCCAACCGCAAAAAAGTTTTGCTTATTGTTGATTTAATATCAAAGAGAATGTGTGCAAGTCTAACACATCTCGTGGTTCTGTTGAAGGTTGTATGTTGCTAACTTTTGAAGGTAAAAAGAATTATGTTCAATATGTCATGATCTTCCAAATAATACATTACTATCTTCAACTAACATAGGTTTGATAATAAAAGAATATAGATTTTAAATTACAATTGAATACCTATTTAATAATAATAATAATAATGCCTTTTATTCAAATAAAAAAACAATACAATTTCTTATATCTAACTTGTATAAATCCAGGTACTCTTCAGCTGTTTGCCAATTGGCATAGGCCTCCTCCAACCTTTTCCACTTCTTTCGGTCCTTCGCAACCTGGCTCCAGGTCACTCCTGTAAATTTGTCCAGGTTGTCCTCCCATCTTTGGCGGGGTAATAAATAGCTATTTGTTTTATAAAAAAAACTAACTAACTAACTAGGGTCACCATATCACTATATTATATTATTATACCCCTAAGGTATATCTTGGTCCTGCTGTTTTAGGTAAAGAAGACAAGCCTCACATTGTCAGAAGAGGTAAGGGTCATACGATAGAAAGAGGCAAATTCTAGGTGATTAAAAATGTAAATTAATAGTGTTGTGATCTGAATTACACCTTATTGTATAGCAAGAGTTTCTTTTTATTTAATTGATTTTGCGGAGTGAGTCTTCTGTACTAGTGTAAAGGTACGGTGTTGGAGAGCATTCCAGTTTTAACGGTAATGATCAGTGTTTCTATATAACAGTTTTCTTATAAAGATAGCCTTTATTTCTAGATATTAGTGATGTAGTAACATGATTATTTTTTAACAATATATCTAGCCAGTATCTCAGTCCACTGACATGGGCCTCCTCTAAGACCTTCCATTGCTCTCTCTCCCGCCCTTCTCTACTCCAAACTGATCCAGCAACCTTCTTTATATCATCTTCCCAACTTAGTATCTGTCTGCCTCACTTTCTTTTAGCATCTCTGGGGTACCAATGGGTTAGTTTCTGTGACCATTTGTTTGGGCCTCTGATCATATGACCCATCCATTTCCACTTAAGTTTATTACAGTTAACAGTTTAACTATTTTATTACTTTATTATAAATTTTGAAACAAATATGCAAGCTGTTAAAAAAAATCTCTTCTGTCTTATTTAGTCCTACTGCTTCTTTTGCTTATCCTCGCACCTGTTGAACCTTAGTTTTTGACAACCACCATCATTTCAGATTTATGGACTATGTCTAGATGTCCATGTTGGCTGACAAATTCAAATATTTTAATTCAATACTAGCTGACCCAGCAAACGTTGTATTGCTATATAAAATAATAAGAAAAAAATCAATTATTAAAATTTAGGGTATATAAAATAGTTGACGACCGATTCTCAGACCTACCAAATATTAAGTCGTACATAAAATCTACCAACTATAGTAGTAGCAACAACTATGGTAGCTAAAATTAAGTTTTTTTATTACCTCCGAAGAAAGTTAGAATGATATAAAGATTTTAATAAGTTATTCATTTTAAACTATTCTTTCAATTTCATTTCTGAACGACTGGGCACACTTTAAAGGAAAAACAAAATTATTGTTTTTATTTCATTCCGAGCATTTTCATATTTATTAACCTTATAAACCTTCTCTGGACTTCCACAAATAATTCAAGACCAAAATTAGCCAAATCGTTCCAGCCGGTCTCGAGTTTTAGCGAGACTAACGAACAGCAATTCATTTTTATATATATAGATAGGATGTGACATCACTTATTGAAAGTCCAAAAAACTACCACCCATTCCAAAATGAATGCCTCAGGCCTGAGATGAACGGGCGCAACAAACTCAGTGGGCTTTTTTTTTCATCAAAAAATATGTTTACAAAGTAATATTGTACAATTAAAATTATATTTTAATAGCCTGAGGGTCTCCATTCCCAATCTGTGGTATCATTAAAAAAGTCATTTATATTATAGTACCTTTACCACACAAACATTTTTCAACGATTCTTTTGATATTGACGTGATACTTTTGTTTTGAACATTTTCTGGGATCTTGTTGTAAAAGCATATACATCGCCCCACAAAAGACTTACTAACTCGACTTAGCCCAGTAGTAGGCATTATGACCTTATGTCTGTTCCTGGTGTTAACATTATGGTTATGTCAGTTTCATAACATAC
>CATIXN010000228.1:16798-27000 GCA_949711725.1 Leptidea reali | reverse complement strand
TAAATAAGTATCTGGTTGAAAACATGGATATTCTCATCAAATACACACTTTATAATGTCGGCACAGCGCCAGCAGTTGATGTAAAGCTGGTGGACAATGGATTCCACCCTGAAGTGTTTACAGTTGTTGGAGGCCAGTTAACAGCTCACATTGACCGTATACCACCTCAGACCAACGTGTCTCATGTTATAACTGTGAGATCAAACAGATATGGTTATTACAATTTCACAGCAGCTGAGGTAACATACAGATCAAGTGAAGATTCTACAGATGTAAGTTGTTTCATAGCTAAAGTTTTATATATTTCATAGCTTACATAAGGCTTTTTTTTTAAATCATACTAGATTTAAGTTAACAGCTGTAAGAATGGCATCAGAAGTATGGCTGTAAATAAACATGTGTTACTCTTTTGTGTTTAATAGCCCTTCTAAATATGGTAAAAGTAATACTTCTAGTACAAATATTTTATTTACTATAATGTATTTGTGATTATAAAATCAATAAAGTACCATTTACAACCTTTTTGGAAAAGATTTAGCTGAAATGGATAGTGGTAAGAAAGTTTTTGCCACTCTCCTCAATCAATATTAACAGCTTCAGTATTTTATAAATTACTAGCTGACCTGACAGACATAATTCTGAACATCATAAATAAAATATGTTTTTTTATGAATTTCTCAATAATCTTATATCATTAAACGAGCAATTCTTGTATATATATATATATATAATCTGAAACGGCTCCTATATACGGCAGCTATAAGGGGATTTCGGGGGTGATAAATCGATCTAGCTAGGTTTCAGTTTAAAAGAAATGGTTTTATCCATGTTTGAATGAGAAACAGCTACAATGACATTAGAATACAAAGGTAAATTTCGCCACTATATACAAGACTATTATAGCTCAGATGGGACATTGGGTGATCCGGAAAGCAGAAGACCCCAGTTCGAATCCAGATGTCCTATTAGTTTTTTTTTTGTTCAAGTTTTGTACATTCTTAAAAATCCGAGCAAGGCTCAGTCATCCAGTTATTATTTAATAAAACCAATAATTATTTCATAAAATATACTCCCTGTTGTTATTATGAATTTCTTTCACAGCAGAACCGTCAAACCGTGTGTCAATAAATTATGTCATAGAAAATATGTCCATACAAAACAAATTATATTGAAAAACCTAATTATGGGTCCCAAATCGAAGTTTAAAAAAATAATCCTATCTCTCAAGTTGGACTAAACTGCACTCCATGATGTAATCCCCATTAAAATCTGTTTATTAGTTTAGGAGTTCACTGGAAACAAATATCAGGACACTGGATTAATATATATTATATACATGGTATTAAATTTTGTTGAATACTATATTTATTACTACGATGACTGCTATAGCCCAGTGGTTAGTGACTTCCTGCCTACTGAGCTATAGAGGTCCTGGGTTCGAATCAAGGTGCAAACATTTATATGATGAATATGTATGTTTGTTTTCCGAGTCATGGATATTTATGTATGTTTAAGTAAGTATATTATATTAAATATATCTTATACCCTGTCTATCTGTCTTGTACAGGCTATACCTAGTTTGGGGCAAGATAATTTGTGTAAAAGTGTGTCAATATTTATTTATTATTTGCAATGATTTTCTTATAACATAAAGTATGGAATAAGCTTTCTTTGTTATTTTGTGACGGTAACTTTATAGTTTATGTGTGTATGTATGTCTGTCAGTAATGAAATCCCTGTATAAAATCCTATTTTTGTTAGGAAGGTTGCTATTAATTGCTGAAAAAGCTGTTCATAAATTCCAAAGTAAATCAGTTTTGCTATTAATATTTTTACGGGAATTCAATCAAAAGCCTTTTCTTAGTCCAGTTGTAATATAGTGGACTATCATTGGTTGTTTGTTACACCTATTGTTAGATGATCATTTGCCTGGACAAGTTAAAAGATTTGTTTGAGTAGATCTCTTTTGTACTATTTTTGTTGTTCATTAATAAGTACATTTTTCTCAAAATTTAATTTTCTTTCAAGTTTAGCTTCTGTACTTATCATTTTCACATACAAATTCAATTTGTACCACAATTTATTGATGATTGGGATCTGGTTCCTGTCGCTGGAGATTACACCTCCAACAAGTTTTGACGAAAAACTTGCTTTGCACAGTGTTTGTGGAATGAACGGCTGCAGTTTTCCAACCTGATACGATTTAGGGACCTTCAAAACTAGATACTATTAACTTAAAGGGCCGATAAAGAATCTCTTGACCCACGGTGTTGCAATCATCCGTGGGTGGTTGCCTCACCACTTTCTATCATTTGAGCCTTTTGCCTATTTCCCCATCTTGTATAAAAAACGGCCTCTTCCTCAACCTAACTTCCCATTTGTGTCACCTATTCATAGCGAAGTTGTTCTGTTTCTAGATTTTTTCTTACTTTGCATAGTGTGATATTGTTGAACAATATATTATACTGAAACCTATATGGTGATATCGTTGCAATTTTTTTTTTGTAATACACACATATTATTCAGCACACCAAAGCTTACAAGAGTATCTACTCTTGATCATTATTATTTTTTTATATTTTATAATGTTAAGATTGATAGAATGATGGAAATATAATTGTTGGTCATCCATATAAAAGATATTATTTGTATTTCAGGTACAGTATTCAATCAGCAGTGCCCCTGGAGAGGGTGCTATAATTGCATTCAAAGACTATGACCGCAAGTTCTCGTCTCACTTCCTGGACTGGGCTGCGTTTGCAGTTATGACCTTACCATCTCTCGCTATCCCCTTCGGACTTTGGTTCTCATCTAAGACCAAGTATGAGCTTCTTTTGAAGCCCAAAAGCTCATCAAGATAATCTACTCAAGTTAAGTTTAGATGAAAAATATATTGGGAAAGACTGTTACTTATAATTTCTCCAAACTGAAGCTTATCATCTTCATATTCAATGAAACCTGAACACATTTTTTCATTCCCATCTCATTGTTTTAGTAATTTATAAATAAATACATTTTTTTATATGGAACAATTTTATTTCACTCATATTGACAGAAATATGTTAACTTAATTATTTTGTGTTATTATGTTAATTAAATAATTAATTCCTGACACAGATTTTTTTTATGAAAATACGGGAAGAGACGCGCAGGACGTTCAGATGAACGGGTAATTGATATGCTCTACCCATTACAATGCAGTGACGCTCAGGATTCTTGAAAAGCCCAAAAATTCTGAGCGGCACTACAATTGTGCTCGTCACCTTGTGAGATAAGAAGAAGTCTCATTTGTAATTTCAAGTATTCATCAGTAATTTCACTAGCTACGGCGCCCTTCAGACCGAAACACAGTGATGGTTACAGATTACTGCTTCACGGCAGAAATAGGCGTCGCTGTGGTACCCATAATCTAGCCGGCATCCTGTGCAAAGGGGCCTCCCACCAGAATGAGAATTAAATATTCCTTCAGCTTATAGGGCTTTGCTCATTTAGTACATTGTAGTACAGTACCGACGTACGACTCCGCTAGACCGACCAAGACTATTGCAACAGTGAACGAGATGAATGAATGAGACGCGAGCGTAGGACGTGCGAATAAGTACGACTACTAAAACTTCCGCGGTCCTCTCACATAGTTCTATCTATCAAGGATTTGGACTTTATGCTTATAAAAATAATAACTATTTTTGTTTATTTGTTGCGAGGTCGCCATTGTATTATTTGTAGAAATTTTGGCTTTGAAGTTCACCATAAGAGTTGCCTTTAGAAATATTGGATATCTGCGATTTGTTTTACGTTCATTTATCCTATTCCATAAAAATCAATAAATGTGTGGATTTATAAAATCACAATGCAAGTGTAACATTTTCCACAAAATACCATATTAATTACATGGGGCACACTAAAAGTTTTGCACTTCTAGCTAATCGGAACTATTTGAATTTTGAATGTTATATTTTTTGAAACGTTGCAACCTTCTTAGTAATAAAAAAAAAAACAATTGGCGGGAAATCATTTCTCATCTTTATCATGTCAATTGTTTTTTATCACACATCAAAGTACGCAACGAAAATGGAACTACGTCGAAAAGATTTTAGAGCGATGATTTTTTATGATTTTGAAAGTTCTCTCACTCCGCAAGACTACCGCTCGTCTTCAAAATGTTTTCTAGTTAATGTATTCTAGTTGTCGTTGGATCCCCCATGAACTGACAGAGGAGCAGAAGCGGGCTCGCGTGGAATGGTGCTCACAGATGGTAATGAAGTACGACCACGGACATTCTAATGCTGTTAATGACATTGCCACAGGAGACAAACGCGGATTTATTGTTTTGAACCCGATAAAAAAACAGCAATCTTGTGAATGGGTGTTTGAAAATGAGAACAGGCCATCAAAAGTGAAGCAGGCGAGTAATGTTGGTAAAAAATTTTCGCAAAAGATCGCATTTTTTTTCTCAGCTCTGCACAATTCCACTTGAAGATCAAAAGAGTGTTAATGCCCAGTGGTATTGTACCATTTCTTTACCCAGCCCATGATTTTTATTGTGTGTTCCAGTGAATTTGAGATTGGTATAGATTCTCATTTCCGTCCATATAATATAATTGTCCTGCTCATGTGTATGTTAGTAAACTCCTCCTAACGGCTGGACCGATTTTTCATATTTAAGACGTGTACAGGACAACGTCTGTCGGGTCCACTAGTAGGTACTATATAATTGGCCCTGTGCTTCCCCGGGGCGTAAAAAGAATAGGGTAGTCCCAGGCCAAAGGTAAGAGGCGACTACGGGCTTTTTGAAAGTGGGAGAGTACGCTGCCGTCTTATGACGTCAGCACAATCTGGCCAGACTTGTCCGGGTTACTTACCACACTCGCACAGAATACCGAAGTGAAGTAGCGGTCTAGTGCCGCCATGTTTCGCATAGGTTAGTGTCGAGGACCGGAGGCCATCCCTTCCGCCAACAAAATATGAGAGCGGTCCTTCAAAAGATATTACCCCAGGAGGGAACCGGCTCTACCTAACACCACGGCACCCCGCTCCACGCTTAATGTGGACTTCTGTAATATCAGGGGAATTCACTCCAACTTAAACGCCTTTCTTTACGGAGACGCAAATATCTCGACCTAGCGATACGTCATTTTTAACGTACCCCGGGTACAAAATTGAGCACAATTTTTTGCCTCATGCCGGGGTATGTGAGTACGTTAGGGAGGATATCTGCTGTCGCCGTCTCGGCAATTTTGAGGGTAGGGACCTGTCCACTCTCTGGCTCCGCGTAGATTTAGAGGACCGCGTCCGCATCTATGCGTGTGTCTACAGATCTTATAGTGGTAACGCAGAAACCGATCATCTCATGGGCTGCGTTCAAGCGGCAATTGACGACGTGCTTGCACAGATCCCCTCCGCTGAAATCGTAGTCTTGGGTGATTTCAACGGGCACAATGCCGAATGACTTGGATCACGTACCACAGACTACGCAGGGCGATCTGTGCATAATTTTGCATTGGCGTACGATCTGTCCCAATTGGTTGAGTCGCCAACGCGGCTCCCGGATGTGGATAGCCACATGCCGTCCTTATTAGATCTTCTGCTGACTACACATCCCGATGGTTACCAGGTCATTGTCGACGCCCCTCTCGGAACGTCAGAACATGTCCTGGTCAGGAGTGTAGTGCCTATACGACGCCCACGTCGCAGACCACCAGCGACCCGCCGCGTTTGGCACTACAAGTCAGCAGATTGGGATAGGATGCGTTCCTTTTTTGCCTCCTACCCTTGGAGCAGGGTTTGTTTCCCTTCGGATGATCCTAGTGCCAGCGCCGTTGCAGTAGCCGATGTGATACTACAGGGCATGGATATTTTTATACCAAGCTCTGTAGTACCCATCGGTGGCAGATCACAGCCCTGGTTCGTCACTTAAAGCAGCATCTGACTGCAAAAAACAGGCGTATCGAGCTTGGGTTGCGGCGCTCGGCGCAAAGGATCCGAACTGCATAGTTCTAAAGAGGAAATACAACCGTGCTTCCAGATTTTTTAAGCGGCAAATCGCCCGTGCAAAGTCAAAACACGTTGTCAAAATCGGCGAGCAGCTTTCCAGTTACCCGACCGGTACACGCAAGTTCTGGTCGTTGTCGAAAGCTGCTCTTGGTAACTTCAGCCAGCCGTCCATGCCGCCGTTGCACATGAGGAATGACACCCTGGCCCATACGGCAAAAGAGAAAGCCGATCTCCTGTGCGCTATTTTCGCCTCCAACTCGACTCTTGACGACAACGGAAAAACACCGCCGACCATCCCCCGGTGTCAGAGCTCTATGCCTGAAGTACAGTTCAGACAGAAAACTGTTAGGCGAGCTCTGTTTTCGTTGGACGTCAGGAAGTCGAGCGGGCCGGATGGCATTTCTCCAATCGTGCTTAGAACGTGTGCCCCTGAGTTGACGCCGGTGCTAACGCGTT
Source organism: Leptidea reali (assembly GCA_949711725.1). Classification (NCBI taxonomy): domain Eukaryota; kingdom Metazoa; phylum Arthropoda; class Insecta; order Lepidoptera; family Pieridae; genus Leptidea; species Leptidea reali. The sequence goes on along the minus strand of CATIXN010000228.1, from coordinate 20,550 downwards.
TATTCCGGCACTCTTATTCCAAAGGCGTAGTCCCTGACTCATGGAAGTCAGCCCTTGTCCATCCGATCCAAAAAAAAGGAGACAGTTCGGATCCGGCAAACTACAGGCCTATTGCTATTACCTCCCTGCTCTCCAAAATCATGGAGAGCATAATTAGCCGTCAGCTCTTGGTATACCTAGAGGGTCACCAGTTGATCAACGACCGACAATACGGGTTTCACCATGGTCGGTCAGCAGGTGATCTTCTAGTATACCTAACACATAGATGGGCTGCGGCTATTCAAAGCAAGGGGGAAGGCCTGGCAGTTAGCCTGGATATAGCGAAGGCCTTTGATCGTGTACGGCATAAGGCGCTCTTCTCTAAACTTCCATCATTTGGGCTTCCCGAGAGCTTGTGCAAGTGGACCTCCAGCTTCCTCACTGGGCGCAGCATACAGGTCATTGTCGACGAACATTGCTCGAACCCGAAGCCCGTGAATGCTGGAGTGTCCCAAGGCTGTGTGCTATCTCCTACGCTGTTTCTTCTGCATATCAATGATATGTTGGACACCTCCAACATTCATTGCTATGCAGATGACAGCACTGGTGATGCCGTATACACGGGCCATGCACGTCTCTCTCGGGAAATCGTCGACCAGTGCCGGGAGAAACTTGTGTCTTCTATCGAGTCCTCTCTTGAGAAGGTCGCGGAATGGGGTAAATTGAACCTTGTCCAATTTAACCCCCAGAAGACTCAAGTTCGCGCGTTTACCACTAAAAAAACCCCATTTGTCGCATCACCGCTCTTCGACAACACTTCCCTAAAAGCCTCGCCTAGTATCGGAATACTGGGTCTCGAAATCTCGAGCGATTGCCAATTCCGTGGCCATCTGGAGGGCAAAGCCAAATTGGCTTCAAAGAAACTGATATAATAGAGCACGGCAATACTTCAAGCCGGCCCACATTCTAGCGCTGTACAAAGCGCAGGTCCGGCCACACATGGAGTATTGCTGTCATCTCTGATCTGGCGCACCCCAGTATCAGCTCGATCCATTTGACCGCATGCAACGCAGAGCAGCGCGAATTGTCGGGGTCAGTACTCTGTGAACGGCTGGATCACTTGGCGTTGCGTAGAGACGTCGCTTCATTGTGTGTCTTCTACCGCATTTATCACGGGGAGTGTTCCGAAGGGCTGTTTTACCTAATTCCTGCCGCCGAATTCCACCTTCGCACGACACGCCACAAGTTAGAATATCATCCTCACCATCTGGATGTGTGGCGGTCCTCCACAGTGCGGTTTACAAGGAGCTTTCTTCCACGTACTACAAAGCTGTGGAATGAACTTCCTTGTGCGGTGTTTCCGGGACGATACGACATGGGTACCTTCAAAAAAAGCGCGTACACCTTCCTTAAAGGCCGGCAACGCTCCTGTGATTCCTCTGGTGTTGCAAGAGAGTATGGGCGGCGGTGACCCGTACGCTCGTTTGTCCTCCTATTCCATAAAAAAAAAGTTGCTTAGTTTGACCAAGTAAGTATACAACACATAAAGAGCATTGTCTGACTTTTAATGATTGTTGAATATTAACAAATATATTATAGTCAATAAAGGGTATATTGCTTTTATTTGTGTCAATTTTACCTATCAAAAGATAAAAATAAATAAAAAGGATTGTGTGTTTTTATGAAACTACGGTAAAAGTGTAACTTTTTTTCACATTATAGACATTTAACTTAAAATTTTTGGAATAATATTCCATTAAGGGTATCAATCTTATTTTTATACTTTGAAAATAATATATTGGAAAATTGGAATGATAATCGGAAATAATAAAAACAAACAAAATAGCGTGGAGCACTGGCACAAATGAGTAATAGTCTCTACACTACACGGTCAGCTGCTGCGAACTATAGGCGCCACCATACCGTCACGCGACATGGCACTAACAGACGAAAAAGTTTGAGACGATGTAATAAAAGTTACACTTTAATAATGATAAAAACATGAAATGTGTCAGTATTAGGGCTTCCAATATCTCTACCGAGATCTCGGTATTGCGGGATCCCGCGAGATTACGGGCGCGGGAATTGCGGGACTGAAAAAAAGCGTGCATGCGATGCAAAATAGGATAATCTGCGTGAAATATTATTCTTAATAACTCAAGTTATTAACTAAGTTTAATAATACATCCTTTTAAGGGTTTGTACGTGAATGAAATTCACGTACCGCCCACAAGTGTAGAAGCAGAAAGGGCATTTTCTGCTGCAGGCTATATCGCATCTAAAATACGCAGTAGTTTGGCAGACGACAGCTTGGACGTGTGTTTCCTTCGCAAACATTTTCAGATAAGGCGACACTAAATGCTGGCGACCTTGAGCGATATGAGTTCACGGCTCCTATGTAACAAAGCCAATATTTTCAAAATTCTTGCGTCGAAAATTTTACATTTTTACAGGTACAAACAGTTTAATTGCTTACAATCCTCATTATTGATTACTAATCTTAATAAATGTACCAACACAAAAAAGTCAAAGCTATAAGAACAACTTTTATGAGAGCAGTATACTAAACAAATGCATCATGCCGAGAAAAAACTTGTTTAACTGCAAACGAAACTGGTAGTTCATAATAGCTCTGGAGTGTTAAATTTAACCAACAGCAAGCATTAGCAACCTACAAGTAAGACTTCAGGGTTTGTGTAACAGGATAAAGTAGTGTTCATAGCTCCAAATGCTATATTTTCATGATAAAACTTGCCTAAAAACACCTTGTTTGCGTGTTTTCTGCTTACTCTTCGCCTGAAGATTAAAAGCTGACAAACTTAATAAGTTATCAGTTTAAAATGTGTTTTTTTTGGTTGATTTTTTAATTTTGCTTTGTGTATTTTTTTAAAACGATTTGTTTTGTTTTGATTTGCTTTTTGTTCAGAATTTGTTATTGTTTTTTTTTGTGAAAAAAACATTATAATTTGATTGATCTCATTTTAATAGTAATACGTACGTAAATAAATGTGGAGTTGATAAATTCATTGTTTTAAAATGTGCATTTTTTCAATATGCGGGATCCCGCAAATACCGAGATCCCGCAGGATTGAAAATAAGTAGTCCCACAAATGCCTAGATTGAATAAGGCCGCGGGATGGGAAGCCTTAGTCAGTATTCGATACCACAAATTCAGTAATAGACCACCAGTAATCGACGCACATCAGTAATGAATACACAATGATCGACACAGTGGAAGAATTGATATTTTGTGCTTACCACGTTGTTTTGTTCAAAATGAAGCATAAGACGACATATTTATATTACATTCACTAATCCGCCTGCCAAGCATGACAATTTTGGCAAAAGCTCCTTCGGATAGCCCAGCAGTGGACAATGGCATGTGGTTATAGAGTAAGAAATTACAAACAGGAAAACATTTGTAATAACGTACTTATTTATTAAAATGAAATCAGGTTTCTTCTAACAGTTTTCAGATCAATAACCTTGGTATCTAACAATTGCCATTATTGTTTACATAAATGAGATCAACATATAGGTGTTAATAATAAATAGTGCAGGCTTGCAACACTTAAATACATTGTTCTTTTTTTTATCAAACAAATACTTATCCTAATAGAAATGAAAATACTTTACTTAAAAAGAGGAACGGTAACATTAAAACTGCCTAAACACTTAAGTATAACTTTTCTTGTTAAATATGAGCATCATAAATCAACAATCTCCTAAAAAATTACAATGATCATTTTAAAAACACGGAAGTCACACATCGA
>CATIXN010000228.1:0-16788 GCA_949711725.1 Leptidea reali | reverse complement strand
TGGAGTCCATAGGACTCCCCAAAGCAGTCGGGCTAATATTTATTTTCATATAAATTATTGTCATTTGCACCTATTAGATAGATATTCTCTTTTGAGACAGCCATAATAAATAGTTCGCGATGACGCAAACGATATGTTTGACCTTATTCCGTCAAGCCATAAAAGCATTCATGACGTAATGCTGCCGACAGTTTGTAAAATGAGAATAATATCTACTAAAGGTAAAGCTGGAATACCGCATCCAAATTTTCCAATATCAATGTTTAGTTTCATTACATGTAAAGATAACACACACACACACACACGAGAGTTACAGCTGTAAATAATACAAGTAATTTATGAGTCATGATTTTATTAAACATAATATGACATTGCATTGAAACAAAAGCTTAACGAGTGTAAAATTATTTAGGGGTAAAAAAAAACTAACACAGCTATTAAATCACAATATTATGATAAATAATTGATATAGTGCATCAGGGTTAGTCATTCTGGCAACATGCCACTACGTACATAAAGGTGAAAAATAATTATTAAAAATTATAGACTAAATCAAACTAACAGAACCACCCGACGTAAGATTCTTTTTAAAAAAAAAACTTATTTCGCGTAATATTAACCGAACGATTAGGTTTAAACTAAATTTTCCCAGGTCATTCATGATATTTTAGTTACAAGTGATTTGAAAAAATACAGCAATCATCAGACGAATTTAATACACGTTATATTTTTTTAGAACTGCTAGCTATATTAATTTAGAGGCAAACGGTTTTAACTCGATAGATATTTAGCTATACGTATCCATAGAGGCGGGGAACAAAGGCGAGGGGCAGAACAAATTGACGTTTCCCGCTGTTTCCACCAAAAAAAAAAGTATCTAGGAGAAAATCCGGAATTAACCTGTTTCTGAACGTACTCTGATGCACTTTACATTTATATTTAGAATAAGGCATGCGTACATAGAATGAAATAGGTAGATATGTGGTAACTATTACATTGTATTAGTAATGAAAAATATGTGATTTAATTGATTGATTGATTTTTATTGATTTTTATTTGTAACTATTTTATTTTCAAGGATTGTTTTCCAGTAGGTACTTAGTCAATATGTATAATGTCTTATTCATATTACAATACAATATTTATACAAATTATTTTTAAATGATGACAAATAAAAGAACAGTAAAAATAAAGTAGTTGTTCCTCTCATTGTTTTATATATTTTTTATTTAACAAATCTGGATAAAATATGCCATTATGTGCCAAAAGTTGTATAATACAATAGGTAGCATTTACTTCTCAAATCGAGACATATTTGAATACAACGTGTACCTAATAAATTTCAACGTCAAATTTTTTGTTTTTTTTTTCTAACAGAGAATGGAGTTCTTTCTGTTCCAAGAATATTTTATGGGTCAGCCAATTTGAGTGCTGATAAGTTCTCTCTCTCTCAATTTTTAACACTTAGATAATTAATACGTCTAGATAGTTTCTTGCTCTTAGACAACCAATGCCACAAATATTAGTTTAGTGTGCGTGACAAGCTACGTATTACACTCGCGATTTGTATGACACTTTGTGTTCGTGTGCATGCATTTCTCAAAATAGAGGTTAGTTCTAAATACAAATTTTCTTCAGCGTTTTCACAGCTGTCATAGTGTATCTAGACGTATAACGGCCGTTCCCAATATACTATCTACAGATAGAGATAAATTACTACCTTCTACTGTCAGTAATTAGCTGTCAATAATCTGAAGCTATCCCAATATACCTGATAAGTCAGCAATTTATACGTCGTCCTATTGACAGACAGCGTATACGGATAAGGTAAGTTACCGTCGATAAGTTTATTGGGACAGAAAAGTCAACGATAGTTACGATATTTTTATCTCAAGTAAGAGATAGACTGAATATTGGGAACGGCCGTAAATGATCTAAGTTTTAACAGATTTATGCATTGAATGACCATGCTAGTAATGACTAAAAGATAAAATAGTGTACAATAATAAATTGGCACCATATAGGTACATTTGCAACGTGGCTTGAGATAGATAAGAAAGTAGCTAATATTGAGAAAGCAAGTGCCTTAATACATAAAGACATTAATACATTTTTAGAATATTCCGCTTTCCGAATAGATATAATAAACATTAGCTTTGTTAACAGAATATACCGCTACGGCACATAATAATAACCAAGTTGGCGAATTCTAAAATATGTATTTTTATATTCCGGCTTTCTTATACAGTTTTATGTTATTATAATTAATATTTGGAATGAAACAATTTCACTAGTTTATTATTAATATAAACTTTGAAATAAAATAACAACAGAAAATATATTCGCGTGAACCATTAGGTACCTATTTTCTAATATCGCAACTTAGTGTTTAGAGGCTTTGGCATGTTACAATTAAATAAAACCGGGTCCATATAAGTCTGATAAACGACAGCGAACTACTAACTCACAAACAAAAGAGTGTATGTCATAGTATATCTTAATATATATAAATTACGTGACACGGTGTTTGTCCGCGATCGACTCCTAAACTAATGAACGGATTTTAACGGGGAATACTTTATGGAGTGCAGTTTGGTTCAACTTGAGAGATAGGATAGTTTTTATTTCGATTTGGGACTCATAATTATTTTTATTTTCAATATTTGTTTTGTATGGACATATTTTCTGTGTGAGAATTTATTGACGCTCGGTTTAACAGTTCTGCTGTGAAACAATTTCATTATAACGAAAAGGAGCATACATTTCGAAATAATTCTTGATGTTATATAAAAATTATTGGCAAATTCCTATAAAACAGTTTTTTTTATTATCTACAGAACAACGTCTGTCGGGGCAGCTGGTCTATACTAATATTATAAAGCTGCAGTGTTTGTTTGTTTGAACGCGCTAATCTCTGGTACTACTGGTCCGATTTGAATGATTCTTTCAGTGTTGGGTAGTCCATTTATCGAGGAAGGCTATAGGCTATGTTTTTTTTTTCAAAATTAGGGATCCGTAATAAAATTGCTATTTTGTAACACAAGGAGTAAAATCGAAAACCTATTTTTGCGTGCGCTGCAAAAACTATTGACAATAGAACAAAATGATGTACAGGCTATAATATAGGCAATATTTTATTACTAATTATAAAACTGTCGCGTGAATTATACTTTATATGGCAAAACAACATTTGCCGGGTCAGCTAGTTATATAAAAAGCTAAAGTTTTTAAATTCATCTTTAGCTCAATTAAACATAAATATTTATCCTTTAGGGCGATTTTGTTCGCTGTATGTATATCAGGCCTGACTTAACTCTTGGTTAAACACACAAGTAAATTAAAAGTATTAAAAAACTTGATTGAATTTATCATTTACAATCGTGTTCAGCATTTAAGCATCATTTAAGAAAAAAACATGGTTTCCGATTGACTGTATCATTAAGACTAATTATTAAAACTTACTCAAGGCACATGATTAGCTAAAGGGTACTTAAGATTCATTTGGTGTAAGTGATTAATTAGCGATTTCAATCACTCTCCGTGTGAAATACCGTTTTTTCTGTTTATATAAATAATAATATACGTTTATAAAAATGAATATTATAATTATCGGGAATTTATTATAGTTTGTTTGAGAGCAATATACATTATAACATATCTTATTGGTTTCCTGTAGTTAATTATTGACCCTGACCTGTTTTTTGGAAACCAGGAGTAAAATAAGCAATAAGTTTCTGTAAATTACTAAGCAAATTTAAACATTTATAAATTGCATAAGTACCATTTGTGTTTCTAACAGTTAAAGAAAAGCATATTATACGATTTCTATCGAGTGTTACTACACCACAGACAATAATTACTGAAATGAATACTTTTAAGTGAGTAGGAATAACCTTGACATTATAATATGAAAATATTATGCACTAATACGGTCGGAATTTTATACAAATAGTTGAAATTCTTCACTACACAGCTAATTACCTCCGCTATGGTCTTTTGCAAATCGAGAAACAAGTTTACTCTGTGACAGAATTTATTTCGTTTTCCCACTATGACATAAACTAATGACATTCCATTTCGGTATCATTGTAAAAAAATCCAGCTTTAAAAAATAACTTACAATAATATACCATATCAATTATTAATCAGAGGAAAGTGATCGATAAGATAATTATATTTCATTAAAACACTGCTAAAATATTCTAATACATTAAAAATAAAAGAATACTATAAAGTAAAAACTATATTACACATTATTATGAAAGCAGACTAGAATTACAGTAAAAAATATTATGCTTCAAATGAAAGTGTAAACATACACATCGATTCTAGTACAGTTGGATATAGATTACGAAATAAGTAACCTACTAGATTTTATTGTAATTATTTTACAAATACCTAATAAGATTCTGTGTAGAAATTTCGTATTATGTAATTTCATTGGTAGGTGTCCGTACTGCGACCTAATGTCAAACTGAACCATGGCCCTTATGGAAGTTAATTGCTCATTGCTAATGTTATCGAATTTCACACAAAATCGATTAATTCTCAAAGCTTTATCATCGTCAGCATTATCAGATTAGTAGAATTGTTTTATACCATTTAGATAAACAATATTATTTGATTAAAGACAGGCAGAAATAAGTAAGATTAATACTATAACATATGAAATATATCAAAATTATTAAATCACACTATAATAACATATATAAATTTTATTTACCTTATTCAATAAATGAGTTGCTATCAGATTCTCGCAGACTCAGTTGTTACGAATAATTAAAAAAATATACATAAGTAGTTCTAAAATAAAGAATTATTTTTCTTTGTTTGCTTAATTTACGTGTAATTCATTTTACAATAATTATCAAAATACATTCAGATTATCAAAACATATTCGGCCCGTGAAATGGACACGCATAAAGATCTTTGAAATAAAGTATAATATAAGTTTTAGATGTTGATAGGCTCTTGGTTGTAGGAAAGATTTATTACGGGGGAGGAGGCGCCATAATCCGGAGTCGAGGATGCCGAAGTAGGAGGAGATTCGACAGGTCTCAAGAGCACGGGGGCTATGTACTCCTGTGGCCGCACGCTAGACTCTTCCTGCAAGGGCTGCGGCGGCGTGCAGCTCGGGAAAGGACTCAACAAAACGAAAGTTCCGAAGGCCACCACAGATGCCATTATCAATATTATGGTTCTTGCCTCGAAGCCTGCCCGCAGTCCGGCCCACGCCGCCATGTTTATAAGCAAGAGTAACACAGAAACGCGAATAAGTCTCACAGCGGTAGCGTGGATGCGGCCCCCGCCGACACCGCTCATGTCGGACGGTCCATACGCGAAATACAAATTGTGTTTGTCGCCAATATGTTTGAATAAAAAGTAGATCAAACCAAATGGAGCGACTAACGGGCAAGCAAGACTGTATACTATGCTGATCGAGAAGATAGCTAAGCTCCAAGCGTAGTGTACACCGAATGGAAATTCATACAAAATTGCTTTCTTTACATAACTCTTTTCAGCTTTTGATTTAGATTGTAAAAGATACCACACATACAAAAATAGTTCAGGGAAACGTATTAACTCGAGGGATGTACCAATAAAGCCGGATGTGATTACATAATTTACAAAGAATGCACCCTTATCAGGTAGGAAAACACAATCCCAACGCATTGTATCATTCTCGTGGTGCAATGTCCAATCAACAAAAGCACCTGCGCTAGCCAGACCCAAAGATGGTAATATTAAGGTCATGAGAAGTAGGAAGGACACAGTCTTTGTCATTATAGAGTGGTTTTGCTGGGATTTAGTCCAGTGATTTAAAAACTTGTCAGAGAACGAAACTATGGCTGGCATCACAGCCGCCATTGTCCACAGTAGGAGTGTAGGAAGAAAGTCAAATATAAGGCTACTTATTTTGCTGACACTATCTGGTTTAACTACAACAGTGTTAAAGAGATTTACTATAATTGCGGGTGTTGTCAAGAAGAAAAGAACAATGAATAGACAAAGATTGACAATCACAGCTCTAATGTACCATACACCAGGCTTTACACTCAAATTGTCCCAAATGATATCAGAAGGATTAGTTGCATGAGACAGAACCCAGCCTCGGTGAAGACTAAAATGATTAATAACATGTTCAGCTAATTGATAAGAAGGGAGTGTTAGAAAGGCAACACCTAATGGATCATTAAGTACTATTGCTCTGCATCGTTTAGCTTCGTCTTTCAACCTTTTCTCTTCGTTTGTATAAAATTCTAAAGCATCCACTTCAGGGCCAAAAAGTTTGGGCTTCACCATTATTCTTTTACCTGTCTTTTTAAAGTATGTATCAGAATAAATAAGTGCTTCAGTGACCATATCTTTCTTTTCATAAACTTCAATAAGTTTATTTACATTGTAAGCTAGTCGTAAATCTACAATTTGTATGTTTGGGAAATTGTGAGCAAAATATGCCCTCAATGTAGCCTCATTTCGATCAGCTCTTGATATGTTTGTTATCATAATAGTGCCTGTCATACATGTTGGAACAGGTTTTCTGCCTGTACATCTTCTCATTATCAATACTGATATTGGTAAAAATGAGATACTTATCAGAGTATGAACCCATAGCCAATAAGATCTGCCGTTTAAGTTTGATAGAGTTGTTCTACTAAAAGTACTGGCATCTACCTGCAAATTAGTACCTTGGAAATTTATAGGTAAGATAACTCCTATAGACACAATAGTGACAATAAACATAAGTGTGATGCAGTGTCTCTGGAAGGAAAGGTAGTGCACAGCATCAGGACCACACTTGTTAAGGACTTGTTCGCGTGTGAGGCGGAACACAGCCGGCAGCCACGTGAAGAAACCTTCATCAATATTCAGCGACTCATCAGCACGTCTTTCAACTAAAGCAGCATCATCACCTCCTCTATAGAATAAATTAGTCCATCTATTTTTCGATCTCTGTACTAAGGCCATCCGCCCATAATTCCACGCCGTTCGTCGTAATACAGAGAATAATAAAATTAAACATATCCAAGATATAACGTTAAGGATCAATGTTTGAGGAATTCCGTTGTAGGCTCCGGTTATAATGACGTTTTGAGAAGTATTCAAGAGCATACAGCCCTCATCATCGGTCCCATTCGATGCATTAGCTGCCAAACTGTACGAAAATCCTTTTGTCGTAAAACGACTCATTGTTGATGTTGCAACTCACACAGTGAAAGGAGAATATTCACATAATTAATTTACCACAGAAGATAATATGATGCCGTCATGTAATCACTTCAATTGTAGTGGCACAATATATCAAACACAAAGTTTCACCTTGGTAACAGACTTATAAATTAAGTACACAAATTATTCCAATACAAAAACATCAATGCGAACCCAAATCACACAATTATTTTGATTCAATTAAAGTTTTAACAATTGCCTTTGACTTATGACATGACGTTTGCTGGTTTTTGACATTCTGAAATCTGACACCATTTGATTTTTTTTTTTTTTATATTAATTCGTTCATTCGAACAGGCTATAGCCAGGGGCCTTACTGCCTTGTCGTTAGTATTTTCATTTCTTTGGTATTTATTATTTTCACTATTTTGTTTTACAAAAAGTCCAATCCAGTTTTCTCATTTCATCTTACATTATTTCCATTTTCCTTTTCCAATTATGTATATTCGATAGCGAATATTTATAGTAGTTTCTTTCATCAAATCCAATCCAGTCTTAAGGTCATCAGTTATTTTACCATTTCCGTTAATGTATAATTCTCTAAAGAATATTTTCCATATTTTCCTTTTAGTAAGTCCAAATCCAGTAATATAGTCTCTAATAATTTTCCCCTTTTCTTAAAGTCAAATCCAGTGTAATTTGCATAACTTTTTAGAATAATACCTACCTATTTACATTATCTGTTCAGTTCGCGAATTGCGCTATGCTATTACTAGTTGTATATGTACAAGTTATAACGTATTTACATAATTATAAACAAATTTACAACGTATGTATCTACAAATTACAATGTATTTACAGTACTACATACAAATTTATACAAGGACATATAAGTTGATGTGTCCTTTAATAGATCTATTACTGAGAGCGGGATTATATTGGGTGCACCATATATTTCCAGTAGCTCATCCATCAGCACAAGGCGCTGTATGCCAAAGGACGAACAATCAAAAAAGATGTGATCCAGAGACTGATCTTGTTGCTTATTACAATGGTCACAAAAAGGAGAGGAGACAATTTTTTTGCGATGAAGATGAAAATTCAATCGATAGTGACCAATACGCATTCGTGTTATTGTAGTATAGAACTTTCTGTGAGCGTTATTTTTAAACTTACAAAACCAGGGTGTGCTATTAACGGGATTATCTAACAAAGTATACGAATGAGCCTTATTTTCAACTTCTGTACAATTGTACCAATATCTTCCCCAAAGAAGAGTCATACGCTGTTTTAGATTACTTATTATATCTGTATATGGTATGTTAATGTCTAGATCTTTGCAATCAGGATATAGGGATAGATCGGATATATTAATGATAGTTCTAGCTAGAAAATCAGCGCTTTCGTTTCCTGCTACTCCTATATGGGACGGGACCCAAACGAAATCCACTTTAATATCGATTAAACATAGTTCGAACCACAATTCCTTTATAGCAAAAATGATGTAATTGATGTTAGCACTCATTTTGTTATTTGACAAACTTTTTAACACACTCATACTATCACTAACTATTACCCACTTCTTATTAAGTTGATTTTGTTTCTTAATATGCTTTAAAGCAAAAAGAATAGCGACGGCTTCAGCAGTAAAAATACTGGCATATCTATTAATCTTAAAGCCAATACCCTTCCTAATTTCAGGAAGGTAGATTGCAAAAGAAACATTATTATTGTTTTTTGCGCCATCCGTATAAACAAATTTACAATTAGACCATTCTGACAATAATACATGAACCTCCTCTTTTGAAGTTAAATTTGGATCGAAAAGACATTACATCGAAAAGAACCTGCATGGCAGGGAAGTATATCATTATTCCGATGAATATTTAAATCTTGTAGAAATTTAAAAAATGAAGAAAAATCTTGCAAGATAAACAACTGTCTCGGAAATGAAGACGATTGATAAGCAATAAGATTCTTAAGAAGATTGTTCGTCGGCAAGCTATAGAGCTTTAAAATAAATCTTTCTTTAAGATAACTAAATCTAATACACAAAGGAGGAAGGTTGGCCTCGATTTGCATAGCAGCTATTGGGCTAGTTTTAAGTGCACCCAATATTGTACGCATACATTTATTTTGTATTTTATCCAGACTATTAACAATTTTGCTGTCTGCGGCGAAACAATGAAAGCCATATTCAAAATGACTACGAATAAGCGATTTATACAAAATTAACAATATTTTAGGGTCCGCTCCCCACGACGTTGCACACAAAGATTTTAATACATTATAAGCTTTATTCGCTTTAATTATAACACTATCTGTATATTTTTTCCAAGAAAGTTTTGGAGTAAATGTTACACCTAGAAATTTTATGTCACATGAAATAGGCAGTGGAATGCCATTGTATAAAATGGGAGGCAATATGATGCGTTTACGACCAATCACAAAGACTTTTGATTTGGTTGGATTTACATTTAAATTAAGATAAGAAAAGTATTGATATAAATTTACAAGTGCTTTATTAATAGTAGCGGCTAAATTAATCAGATCAACTCCCGATACATAGACGACTAAGTCATCTGCATACTGTAGGTTTACTATATTTGGCCCCAAAATAAGGTTCAATCGTCTTATGTACATAATAAAAATTAAAGGAGACAATATTCCCCCCTGACAAACACCTAGAGAAGAAAGTCGTGGTCCATACAAATGTTTATTAAATTTTACATATACTTTTCTGTCAGTCAAAAAGGATTGCATCCAATTTATTATTTTACCTGGTATCCCTAACATTGATAACTCGTCACAAAGCACGGCAATATTTACACTATTGAAGGCACCTGAGATGTCAAAAAATACAGACAAAAGATATTGATTACTTGCTAAACATTGATGCGCATCAAGCTGTAACTGCGCTATACTCTCCCTAGAAGACCGACCTTTGCGAAAACCAAACTGATTATTAGGCAAAAGACAATTTTGTTCTATAAAGAACTCGAGACGTTGTTTTAGAAGCTGCTCAAATATCTTCCCAACACAAGACGTGAGAGCTATAGGTCTATAAGAGTCAGGTAACATTTTATTTTTGTCTGGCTTTAAAACTGGGATTAAACAGTCTGTTTTCCATTCTGCAGGAATAGTATTCTCCTTCCATAGGCGATTAAGATTATTTAAAAAGATGTTGAGACTGTGGCAATTAAGTTTTTTGAGTAAAATATATGGAATGGTATCAAGACCGAAAGATGTATCTCTTCTAGTAAATAAAGCGGATTTTAGTTCTTGTAAAGAAAAAGGCTCTATCAAATATTTATTACTATCATTAACAACATTTACATAGTTAGTTAACTCATTTGATACAAAGTCAGAAGTATACTTTTGTAGAAAATCTGGAATCCAACTATCATTCAACACACTGTCAGTAATGTAAGTTTTGTTAAATTTGCGCATGTATTTCCAAATTGAAGACAAAGGAGTACAACGATTAAATGAATTGCACAAGCCTATCCAGCTATTTCTTCTTTCACTTTTTAAGATAAGTTTTTTTAAAGCCCGCAATCTCTTAAACTCCACATAATTTTCATCAGTGGAGTTGTTTTTAAAATTAATGTAACCATTTTTAGCATTTAAAACTGCTTCTGTACACCTCTGATTCCACCAAGGCGACCAAGGATATTTAAAAGATTTTTGTGAACAAGAACTAGTAGCATTAGAACTTTTGGAAAACAGACAGCTAGGGATTGACTGCTTGGCAGCAGAAAGTAAAATATTACAAAAGGAATTAAAAGCATCTATTGAAGATAAAGTGTCAAATTTAACATCATCCAAATAAGAAACAACTAAGTTACTATACATATTCCAATTCACCTGCTTATAATTAGGGTGAGTGGGCAAATGTAGATTATTACATAATGTGTTTTGCAAACTAATACTATCACTACTTACTGCCATTTTTATTATTACAGGGAGATGATAACTACTGCCCAGAGGACTGTCAATAACTGACCAGTCACATAAAAGAGCCAAAGATGTAGTTACCAAAGTCAAGTCAAGAGCATTAGGACGCCAAGATGGAGATCCTATTGTGGTAGCTTGACCATTATTCAGAATAACAAGACCATTCTCATCTATAACCTCTAAAACATCTTTACCTCGAGGCAATGTATCAACACATCCCCACAACATGTGATGAGCATTGAAATCACCTGCAAATATCATTGGCTCTGGAATGGACTTAATTAAACTGTTTAAATTGTTTTTATTAAATGGAGGATTTGAATTGGAAGGACTGTAAAAACTCACAATACTCAGTTCTTTGTTATTAATTTTAATTTTAATGCAAACATTTTGTAGAGCACTATCATAATATGTATTTATGTTAGAAAATGTGATATTATTATGAATAAAAATTGCTACACCATTGTGTTTATTACCACAATCATTCCTTATTGTGTTATAGCCTTTTATTAAAAAATACTGATGTGGTTTTAACCAAGTTTCCGAAATTATAGCAATATGGATATGATTTTCATATAAAAACCTTGTAAAAATAAGCCTATTACTAATAATACTTTGAGCGTTCCACTGCACTATATTCAATGTATCCATAATAACAATTAACTAGGTGTCTTTTTTCTAAAAGTGTTATTCAGAATTTCCTTAATACTATTTGAATTTATAGTTAACTTATCTTTATTTGTACAAATTTGTAAAACTGCTTCAACCAAGAGGTTCATAAATTTGTCAGATTTTATAAGATTGCTCAGGTGTGTGTCAATATACTTTGAGTTTAATTGAGGGAAAGCAGATTCATTGAAGAGATCTGAGTATCTAACACTACGGGACTTCACTTTGTTTTCTTCAATTTTTTGTTTTTTCAGAGGACAGGTAGATGAGATAGCTATGTGATCTCCACCACAGTTGGCACATTTTGTTAAAGTTTTTGGACACATTTTAAAATTGTGATTGTCAGAACATATGGAACAAACTTCATTGTTTCTACAAAATTTAGCAATATGGCCAAATTTCATACAGCGTAGACACTGTTTAATAGGGGGTACATATACATTAACCTCATGCCTCCAGTGATCAAGTGTTACATACTCAGGTAACAATGTTGATGCAAATGTGACTGCAACAGTTTGCGTTGGAACAAAGGAGACAACACCCTGTGGGTCCTTTACTCGCCGCATGAACCTTCTAACAGCAATAACTTTTTTACTCGATGCAATTAATTGATGAATTTTTTTGTTGGAGTAATCAGTGGGAACAGAAGTAAGAACTCCAGTGACCTCCGTTTCAGAAGCCGGAATTGAGGCAACCATCTCCAACTCGCTAAGTAACTTTTCATTTTTTAAAAATACATTCGCATTGTTAGGCAGGTCAAAGGTAACACCAACTTTAAAAGCATTAACGGACCTCAGGTGCAACACACCCGATACGCAATGCCTCCTGATTCCATTTGACAGACCCAACCTGTCCTTGTCTGATATTTTGACTTCACCCTGCTTGCGATTGAGAAATACAATAAATTCCTTCTTATTTGAATTTTCGTCGTACAACCTATAATAATTTGTCGCTCTATAAGGGGTATACTTCTCTTTATCCTTTCTTCTTACAATGAGACGTTCAGTCACCTCCGCGTCAGATACCGAGGATTCGGATGCGTCGCTCTGGCCGTTCTTCGGCCTTTTACCTGTACGCTTCCCCATGGCGATGGGGAAGCGCACTTAACAATTTATATATACAAAAATCGAATATTTATAAACCAGGATAAACAATTTACAAGTATGAAAAATATATGCACAATGAACAATAATTTAAACAATTTTTTTTTGTATAAGCGCGCCTTCCTTCGTTCACTCGTTCCCGCCCGAATCTGACACCATTTGAGTAAAGTCAATTGTCAAGACGATGTTGGTCCATGGCTGCTCGATATTCGCCTTTTGGCGCTATTGGCCATGTAGCGAGAGTCTGTGGTACTAAAATTAGTGATGACAACCTGGTGGGAAACTATTTACAAAAATAAAAATGTTGTGTGTACAAAATACACATGTCAGAAGTGAAACTTCTTTGGGAACCTAATTTTTAAATCTCGTTTATATTAATTATTCTAATCTGTTCTCTAAGCCAAATGTTTTTTGTCGATATTAGTAATTATTAGATGTTCTACATACTCACGGCCACGCGCTAAACTTGCATACTACAACGCCAGTAGGGAAGATGTTCTACACTCTCGCATCCACGCGCTAATCCTGCATGATACAAAGGTAGTGGGGAATATGTTCTACGTTTTAGCAGCCGCGCGCTGATCCCTCGAGAACCTCGGATGCGATATCCATATTGTTTATATCAAAATTTTGCGCAGCGGCCATTTTGGATCTATTAAATTAACCCAAATTCGTTCTCTGCACCCTTGAGAACCTCGGATACGATATCCATAATGTTCAAATCATAATTTTGCGCGGCGGCCATCTTAGATAAAAAAAACGAAAGTAATTCTAAATGTAAAAATACTTCAGAGTATTGTACGTTCCTTCGCAGCCATTTGTATTATACGTCAAAATTAATATTCTGGACGCTCGCGAGTAGCTTCAAAAAATTTGCGGTCAAATATATGGAACAGGCTGTCCAGTGGTATTTCTACATATACTATATATATATATATAAATAATGTCTAATTTTAAAGTTCTCTTTTGTTAATTTATATTAAGCTAAGCAAAGTCTTACTGGTTTAAACCTTTCTAACTTTTCTAAGGGATACGTTTTAGTTATGTCAAAGAAAAAAACAATTAACATAATTAATATTTTATTAATAGATTTGTTTTGGTTTATAGTTTCGGTTGAGACAGTTTTTGGTATTCGTTTTTCAGATGTTGCAATAAAGTCGTAGGCGAGGGTCCTGTATCTGAAATTATAACAGAATACATATTAGCAGAAGTTAATTAACCCTAATTTTTAGGCTTTAAATATTTTTTTACATATCATAGATTATAATATTATAATTTTTATTCTAGATGAATTAAATACTTCATCACTTTTAATCACTTTAAGCATTCTTTATTAGCTTATTATTTGTTCATAAGTGCTTACCTTTCTTTATCCAAAAACAATTTAGCCATGAAAATTCTCTTACTCCCAACTGACCAGCCATATTTTAAACCACATTTTTTATTACATGGTATAGCTTAGAAAGTCTTACGCATTTATTATAAAAATAATTAAGCACATTACCCTGAATAATACACGAAGAAAGTAAAAGAAAACGAAAATTCGTAACACAAATTGTTAACAGTCACTTTTATTTTGAATGAATGACATGTCACAAGACACTACCACCAAACACCAAAACAAACAAAAGAGTCGAATATATGTTAGAGCGAGACAGCGTTTGCCGCCATTATTTTAAGTTGGCCAAAACTTCCAAAAGGTAGGTACCTTCAATACATTCCAAATTCCATAATAAATTGTCAATTGTAATGTCATAGAGCACATATTATTACATACAAACACAGACTTAGAACATACTATAATACGATTCTTGCAAGTTTGGTTAAAGCCTAGCACATGATCCGATTTGGTGCGACCGGTCTATCCAAAGAGTATAATGTATAGGGAAAATAGAGCCCTCTCTACGCATTATGAGCTATCTATTTGAAAACTAGCGGCATCTGGAGATTGGCCCCGAACATAACTATTTATAAGCTCGAAATTATAAAATTCATTTTTAATGTTGTGACGCAATTAAATAACTAACTCTACTTTTTAATGAAGGTATTGCAATTTTTTACCATGTTGAGATTGCGCGTAGTGTTACTTATTTATTTTTGCCACAACATAGAACATAAAGGATAGATTTAGAAGTGTAAATATGCAAAATGGAACACGAGAGCTACATTCACGAGCGAACTCTAGAAGTAGCCGCCATTTTATGACCAGTGGGCAGTGATACAAATACAACTAAAGAAAAGTTGAAAGGTTTCAAAGCGAGTGACAGCTGACAAAGCTTTCATTTTCGGGACAACTAACAGATGGCACTACAGTCTTCTGAAAACGTCACTATAAGGCGTCTGTCCCACCCCTGGAACTATTATCGGACGCCGCCTGATAGCGGACCGCGATACTTAATGCTTATAGTATGTCACATTGTCCATCACACAAAATTATTATTATTACCGTCCGGACCGTACCGAGTACATCGCCGGACCAATTGGTGCGGGGTGCACACCGGACCGTCCATCTGATGGTCTTGGCGTTCCAAATCCGACCATGTGCTTAGGCAATATAGTGTAAATGTAATATCGTAGTATAACTACAATGATAAAGCAAGAAAGATATATCCTATCTCGCTCTAACACAAGGAAAGAGTAATTGAATAAGTTTTTATATAACAATGCTATTTAATGTAGGTAACTTTGTAAACGAAGAACGTTGAGACATGAAAAGGAGAGGAAATTATTTTCGTTATGCGTATCATTATGTTAATGAAAGAGATGACGATATTTGTGAGATGTTTTATTGCAAGTGATTTTCAATTTTGCGTCATAAATGATCTGAATCCGAACTTATTGTCTGGATATTTTTGTATTTTAAATTTTGTTTTTCTGCATAGAATGTAATGAAGATTAAATTTAGTACGATACATTTAATAAGATATAGGTAATTATGGAGTTTGATTGGAATAACTATTTAGAAGAAAAAAAATGTGTTGCTGTACCAGAAGAATTATTTACTCATGTAAGTAATGGGTTGAAGAAAAAACTCTTGAATTATTATATTTTAGATTTAAAGTAATTTCAATTACTTACAATAATTTAAACCTAGCCATTTGAATATTTTCATTTGTATGTTTTGGGACATAATTAATTAAATATAGTTGAATATTTTGCGTAACATATTGAACAAACCAAATTTAAAATGATGACGATAATCACCTTGAGATTTGAGTTTAAATATTTATTTATATTATTTAAGATATCAGAATAAATAAAGACATGAATATAATGATTTTTCTCTAAATTATGTCATAATATATTATTAAGGAATTTTTAAATGTAATACTAATACATAATTTAAAAATTTGATATGTCTAAAAGTGTGATTAAAATATTTTTATGGTAAAACTTAAATCTTCTTGTACCAATTAATATTTTAAATAGCCTGCCTACCTTTTATAAGTATCTTGTTGTTAATTTAATTTTGCTCTTTACTCACTGCTCATTATAAATATCTTTATCTTTAATTAAATATATAAATGTAATTTAATAATAGAAATAAGCAATATTATAAAATTGAAGAGTTGACTACAAGGTTAAAAAATAATCTTAGGCAATTTGATAACTAAAAATGTAAATAATTTATTAAATATATTTATGAATCTGATGATTTTTTGTAATCGGAAGTGTGAATTTTGTAATAGGTGGAAGAAAGTCTTAACAATGGAATCAAGCAAAAGATGTTACTTGAAGTGTGTCATAAAAACAATCCGGATGTGTACTGGATAGCAGAAATCACAATGGTTTGCGGACACCTCCTGAGGATAAAGTTTATTGGAGCTGAAAATGACTTCTGGTGTGACATATCAAACACTAAAGTTCACCCGCTGGGCTGGTGTGGAAA